>JAMPIV010023109.1:0-203276 GCA_024509875.1 Oreohelix idahoensis
TCCTTATCTTCTCAACGAGGGGAGGGCACAGGTAATTCTGTTAATCTCTCTCTCTCTCTCTCTCTCTCTCTCTCTCTCTATATATATATATATATATATATATATATAATATATATATATATATATATTATATATATATATATATATATATATATATATATATATATATATATATATATATATAATTCTGATTTTGTTTGATCTTGCTTAATTTAGTTGTTCGATGTTGTAAAGTTTAAATGATAATAAACAACATCGTCTCAACTTTAGTTTAGTTAGCACTTTGTGCCGGTCAAAAATATAATATTATAATATTGTCACTATTCTCCATTCAGAGAAAAGCGTGTTATACATATTTACTGACTTGTTATGAGCCTAGCGTGCCTTTATTTATCACATATAAAATGTAACTGCATATTTCTATAATAACAACATACGATATAAACATTTTTTTCAAAATTTAGAATAAATTGTAATTTTTCTCTCTGCTACAAAAGTGCTAAATACAAAATTATATAAAGTAACTGTTTAATTTTTTTTTTAGTTATGAATAACTTGTTTGCACATATTATTCCCCTTGTATTAAAAATTACGTCCCTTAGATAAAACGCATAAATGTATCTTAACGTTTAAGTATGAGGGAAATAACAATGCGATGTAGTGGAACATTGATAAGAGTTCCCAATGTCAATGTCTGGTTGTGTAGCAAATACAGAAAGTTAGTTAAAAGTCAATGTCTTGACATGCTTCTTGTATATGTGGGAACTAACTTTTGTCCCCCCCCCACCCCACTTCCTTTCTTTTTTCTTCAATGCGTATGGAATTAATACTTGCCTAGTTTGTATATGTAACCCGCCAAGCACTCCACGGGAGGCAAATAACAATCATTAATGTGATTGCCATAATAAAAAAATCCTAAATGTGTTGCACTGTTGCACGAAAGTGCTAAATGTCTCTCAACTGGATTAAACTTAATATTGAACCCAATCTTGCGTCGTACCACCCCCCCCCCCTCCACCCCCTCCTCCAACCCCAAAATTAAAAAAACAAAAACAAAAGGCAACAACAGATCAAGTTTGAAAGATGTGTACAAGAGAGACATGAATAGATAAATACAGGATTCTGGGAGGACAGAGATGCTGATCGCAGCAAGTCGAGATGCTCCCTACGATTATGCGAAAAGAGGCTCTTATTCAGACACTGGGGAAGTGTGACGGGTCCGTGGTGTGGTGTTGTGTGTTGCGGTTCCTTGGTTCTTCTATTATTTATTGAATAGTAAAGTCACTCTCTAGACGTAGTTAATGTTGGTTATAGGTGGTTAGCTCTGACCATCAGAACATCCCTTCGACGTTCTGATTTGCATGTTATATAGTAGTTGATTTCCCTTGTGGGAGAGAGTTATCGTGCTGAAAAAGGTAAACACCAACAGCTGTAGAAAAGAACCCGAAAACGTAAATAAAAGATCAAGCCTTCTGCTCTGAGTCCACATGTATTGAGGTTCATACAAAACGATATCCGACATTCACAAAACTTCATGTACAGTTCAGCATAACAATGAATTCCAAATAATATCAGTAAGTATCCGTCCGTGTCAAAACAATATGTCAAATGAACATCGTGGCTATATACGTGCGCTGTTGTAGTCAACAGCCAGAAATGAGCGCATGAGTTCTTGACAGCTACAATTTGAATCATAAGACGATTCTCCTTCCATCATTTAATTTAATTTAATTAATCTCATACTTAGATTAATATCCGAACTGACCCTGAGATCTACATTGATTCATATATACATATAGGCTATATATTAAGCCTTTTTCCTTGGAAGGAATACACGACACGACTTTCTTGCTTGACGGATAGCGTAACAAGGGCCATGTAACCAAGTCACCCAGCGTGACCTTCCCAGCGCGAAATGCGTCATAATCTTAGCATATATTTCGCGTTCACTATACCGTAAAATATCGACATATTCTATAAATGTTAATGACCCCTAAACGTTGCGCACGGGTAAACCCCAGCAGACGCCGTCATTTAAAATAACACCGTAACAGATTTCCTGTCAGACGGGGGGGGGGGGGGGGAATCTATTAGATAGATTTAGATTTTTTATTTTTTTTTTGAACAATATCAATAAATTATCAAAAATTTATAAATTAATATTAGACAAACATAAAGGTATGTTTTCAGGCACTCGTAAGAAATAAAGAAGTAGAACACTTGGACAACAGAAAAACAACAGATGTGAGTGGCTTACCCAGGGTTCGAACCCCGTACCTTCCGTACGACAACTCAGCCTAGCTATCAAGCGAATCACACTGACCCCACGGCCAGCTAGGCATCCCCAAAAAAAGATGCTTTGCTGACTATATATCAGTACGAAACACACAAGATAACACCGGAAGTATACAGTGGGCAACTCAGCCCTTTAATGACGCAATCACTTCTGTTGTTCTCCTATTAACAGTATGTGTCAGTCCAAACAAGACAAAGACCTTGATACTGGGTCCAGTAAATAGTAGAAGACTTAAGGACAGTAGTATAGAACAGAGGGTAGGTTTCTGGTATTGTATAAACATAAATAACACATAAGGAAGGGAAACCCGAGGCCTGTAAACAGTAAATTAATATTAGACAAACATAAAGGTATGTTTTCAGGCACTCGTAAGAAATAAAGAAGTAGAACACTTGGACAACAGAAAAACAACAGACGTGAGTGGCTTACCTAGGGTTCGAACCCCGTACCTTCCGTACGACAACTCCGCCTAGCTATCAAGCGAATCACACTGACCCCACGGCCAGCTAGGCATCCCCAAAAAAAGATGCTTTGCTGACTATATATCAGTACGAAACACACAAGATAACACCGGAAGTATACAGTGGGCAACTCAGCCCTTTAATGACGCAATCACTTCTGTTGTTCTCCTATTAACAGTATGTGTCAGTCCAAACAAGACAAAGACCTTGATACTGGGTCCAGTAAATAGTAGAAGACTTAAGGACAGTAGTATAGAACAGAGGGTAGGTTTCTGGTATTGTATAAACATAAATAACACATAAGGAAGGGAAACCCGAGGCCTGTAAACAGTAAATTAATATTAGACAAACATAAAGGTATGTTTTCAGGCACTCGTAAGAAATAAAGAAGTAGAACACTTGGACAACAGAAAAACAACAGACGTGAGTGGCTTACCCAGGGTTCGAACCCCGTACCTTCCGTACGACAACTCCGCCTAGCTATCAAGCGAATCACACTGACCCCACGGCCAGCTAGGCATCCCCAAAAAAAAGATGCTTTGCTGACTATAGATCAGTACGAAACACACAAGATAACACCGGAAGTATACAGTGGGCAACTCAGCCCTTTAATGACGCAATCACTTCTGTTGTTCTCCTATTAACAGTATGTGTCAGTCCAAACAAGACAAAGACCTTGATACTGGGTCCAGTAAATAGTAGAAGACTTAAGGACAGTAGTATAGAACAGAGGGTAGGTTTCTGGTATTGTATAAACATAAATAACACATAAGGAAGGGAAACCCGAGGCCTGTAAACAGTAAATTAATATTAGACAAACATAAAGGTATGTTTTCAGGCACTCGTAAGAAATAAAGAAGTAGAACACTTGGACAACAGAAAAAACAACAGACGTGAGTGGCTTACCCAGGGTTCGAACCCCGTACCTTCCGTACGACAACTCCGCCTAGCTATCAAGCGAATCACACTGACCCCATAACCAGCTAGGCATCCCCAAAAAAAGATGCTTTGCTGACTATATATCAGTACGAAACACACAAGATAACACCGGAAGTATACAGTGGGCAACTCAGCCCTTTAATGACGCAATCACTTCTGTTGTTCTCCTATTAACAGTATGTGTCAGTCCAAACAAGACAAAGACCTTGATACTGGGTCCAGTAAATAGTAGAAGACTTAAGGACAGTAGTATAGAACAGAGGGTAGGTTTCTGGTATTGTATAAACATAAATAACACATAAGGAAGGGAAACCCGAGGCCTGTAAACAGTAAATTAATATTAGACAAACATAAAGGTATGTTTTCAGGCACTGGTAAGAAATAAAGAAGTAGAACACTTGGACAACAGAAAAACAACAGACGTGAGTGGCTTACCCAGGGTTCGAACCCCGTACCTACCGTACGACAACTCCGCCTAGCTATCAAGCGAATCACACTGACCCCACGGCCAGCTAGGCATCCCCAAAAAAAGATGCTTTGCTGACTATATATCAGTACGAAACACACAAGATAACACCGGAAGTATACAGCGGGCAACTCAGCCCTTTAATGACGCAATCACTTCTGTTGTTCTCCTATTAACAGTATGTGTCAGTCCAAACAAGACAAAGACCTTGATACTGGGTCCAGTAAATAGTAGAAGACTTAAGGACAGTAGTATAGAACAGAGGGTAGGTTTCTGGTATTGTATAAACATAAATAACACATAAGGAAGGGAAACCCGAGGCCTGTAAACAGTAAATTAATATTAGACAAACATAAAGGTATGTTTTCAGGCACTCGTAAGAAATAAAGAAGTAGAACACTTGGACAACAGAAAAACAACAGACGTGAGTGGCTTACCCAGGGTTCGAACCCCGTACCTTCCGTACGACAACTCCGCCTAGCTATCAAGCGAATCACACTGACCCAAAGGCCAGCTAGGCATCCCCCAAAAAAAATGCTTTGCTGACTATATATCAGTACGAAACACACAAGATAACACCGGAAGTATACAGTGGGCAACTCAGCCCTTTAATGACGCAATCACTTCTGTTGTTCTCCTATTAACAGTATGTGTCAGTCCAAACAAGACAAAGACCTTGATACTGTGTCCAGTAAATAGTAGAAGACTTAAGGACAGTAGTATAGAACAGAGGGTAGGTTTCTGGTATTGTATAAACATAAATAACACATAAGGAAGGGAAACCCGAGGCCTGTAAACAGTAAATTAATATTAGACAAACATAAAGGTATGTTTTCAGGCACTCGTAAGAAATAAAGAAGTAGAACACTTGGACAACAGAAAAACAACAGACGTGAGTGGCTTACCCAGGGTTCGAACCCCGTACCTTCCGTACGACAACTCCGCCTAGCTATCAAGCGAATCACACTGACCCCACGGCCAGCTAGGCATCCCCAAAAAAAGATGCTTTGCTGACTATATATCAGTACGAAACACACAAGATAACACCGGAAGTATACAGTGGGCAACTCAGCCCTTTAATGACGCAATCACTTCTGTTGTTCTCCTATTAACAGTATGTGTCAGTCCAAACAAGACAAAGACCTTGATACTGGGTCCAGTAAATAGTAGAAGACTTAAGGACAGTAGTATAGAACAGAGGGTAGGTTTCTGGTATTGTATAAACATAAATAACACATAAGGAAGGGAAACCCGAGGCCTGTAAACAGTAAATTAATATTAGACAAACATAAAGGTATGTTTTTCAGGCACTCGTAAGAAATAAAGAAGTAGAACACTTGGACAACAGAAAAAACAACAGACGTGAGTGGCTTACCCAGGGTTCGAACCCCGTACCTTCCGTACGACAACTCCGCCTAGCTATCAAGCGAATCACACTGACCCCACGGCCAGCTAGGCATCCCCAAAAAAAGATGCTTTGCTGACTATATATCAGTACGAAACACACAAGATAACACCGGAAGTATACAGTGGGCAACTCAGCCCTTTAATGACGCAATCACTTCTGTTGTTCTCCTATTAACAGTATGTGTCAGTCCAAACAAGACAAAGACCTTGATACTGGGTCCAGTAAATAGTAGAAGACTTAAGGACAGTAGTATAGAACAGAGGGTAGGTTTCTGGTATTGTATAAACATAAATAACACATAAGGAAGGTAAACCCGAGGCCTGTAAACAGTAAATTAATATTAGACAAACATAAAGGTATGTTTTCAGGCACTCGTAAGAAATAAAGAAGTAGAACACTTGGACAACAGAAAAAACAACAGACGTGAGTGGCTTACCCAGGGTTCGAACCCCGTACCTTCCGTACGACAACTCCGCCTAGCTATCAAGCGAATCACACTGACCCCACGGCCAGCTAGGCATCCCCAAAAAAAGATGCTTTGCTGACTATATATCAGTACGAAACACACAAGATAACACCGGAAGTATACAGTGGGCAACTCAGCCCTTTAATGACGCAATCACTTCTGTTGTTCTCCTATTAACAGTATGTGTCAGTCCAAACAAGACAAAGACCTTGATACTGGGTCCAGTAAATAGTAGAAGACTTAAGGACAGTAGTATAGAACAGAGGGTAGGTTTCTGGTATTGTATAAACATAAATAACACATAAGGAAGGGAAACCCGAGGCCTGTAAACAGTAAATTAATATTAGACAAACATAAAGGTATGTTTTCAGGCACTCGTAAGAAATAAAGAAGTAGAACCACTTGGACAACAGAAAAACAACAGACGTGAGTGGCTTACCCAGGGTTCGAACCCCGTACCTTCCGTACGACAACTCCGCCTAGCTATCAAGCGAATCACACTGACCCCACGGCCAGCTAGGCATCCCCAAAAAAAGATGCTTTGCTGACTATATATCAGTACGAAACACACAAGATAACACCGGAAGTATACAGTGGGCAACTCAGCCCTTTAATGACGCAATCACTTCTGTTGTTCTCCTATTAACAGTATGTGTCAGTCCAAACAAGACAAAGACCTTGATACTGGGTCCAGTAAATAGTAGAAGACTTAAGGACAGTAGTATAGAACAGAGGGTAGGTTTCTGGTATTGTATAAACATAAATAACACATAAGGAAGGGAAACCCGAGGCCTGTAAACAGTAAATTAATATTAGACAAACATAAAGGTATGTTTTCAGGCACTCGTAAGAAATAAAGAAGTAGAACACTTGGACAACAGAAAAAACAACAGACGTGAGTGGCTTACCCAGGGTTCGAACCCCGTACCTTCCGTACGACAACTCCGCCTAGCTATCAAGCGAATCACACTGACCCCACGGCCAGCTAGGCATCCCCAAAAAAAGATGCTTTGTGACTATATATCAGTACGAAACACACAAGATAACACCGGAAGTATACAGTGGGCAACTCAGCCCTTTAATGACGCAATCACTTCTGTTGTTCTCCTATTAACAGTATGTGTCAGTCCAAACAAGACAAAGACCTTGATACTGGGTCCAGTAAATAGTAGAAGACCTTAAGGACAGTAGTATAGAACAGAGGGTAGGTTTCTGGTATTGTATAAACATAAATAACACATAAGGAAGGGAAACCCGAGGCCTGTAAACAGTAAATTAATATTAGACAAACATAAAGGTATGTTTTCAGGCACTCGTAAGAAATAAAGAAGTAGAACACTTGGACAACAGAAAAACAACAGACGTGAGTGGCTTACCCAGGGTTCGAACCCCGTACCTTCCGTACGACAACTCCGCCTAGCTATCAAGCGAATCACACTGACCCCACGGCCAGCTAGGCATCCCCAAAAAAAGATGCTTTGCTGACTATATATCAGTACGAAACACACAAGATAACACCGGAAGTATACAGCGGGCAACTCAGCCCTTTAATGACGCAATCACTTCTGTTGTTCTCCTATTAACAGTATGTGTCAGTCCAAACAAGACAAAGACCTTGATACTGGGTCCAGTAAATAGTAGAAGACTTAAGGACAGTAGTATAGAACAGAGGGTAGGTTTCTGGTATTGTATAAACATAAATAACACATAAGGAAGGGAAACCCGAGGCCTGTAAACAGTAAATTAATATTAGACAAACATAAAGGTATGTTTTCAGGCACTCGTAAGAAATAAAGAAGTAGAACACTTGGACAACAGAAAAAACAACAGACGTGAGTGGCTTACCCAGGGTTCGAACCCCGTACCTTCCGTACGACAACTCCGCCTAGCTATCAAGCGAATCACACTGACCCCACGGCCAGCTAGGCATCCCCAAAAAAGGGATGCTTTGCTGACTATATATCAGTACGAAACACACAAGATAACACCGGAAGTATACAGTGGGCAACTCAGCCCTTTAATGACGCAATCACTTCTGTTGTTCTCCTATTAACAGTATGTGTCAGTCCAAACAAGACAAAGACCTTGATACTGGGTCCAGTAAATAGTAGAAGACTTAAGGACAGTAGTATAGATCAGAGGGTAGGTTTCTGGTATTGTATAAACATAAATAACACATAAGGAAGGGAAACCCGAGGCCTGTAAACAGTAAATTAATATTAGACAAACATAAAGGTATGTTTTCAGGCACTCGTAAGAAATAAAGAAGTAGAACACTTGGACAACAGAAAAAACAACAGACGTGAGTGGCTTACCCAGGGTTCGAACCCCGTACCTTCCGTACGACAACTCCGCCTAGCTATCAAGCGAATCACACTGACCCCACGGCCAGCTAGGCATCCCCAAAAAAAAGATGCTTTGCTGACTATATATCAGTACGAAACACACAAGATAACACCGGAAGTATACAGTTGGCAACTCAGCCCTTTAATGACGCAATCACTTCTGTTGTTCTCCTATTAACAGTATGTGTCAGTCCAAACAAGACAAAGACCTTGATACTGGGTCCAGTAAATAGTAGAAGACTTAAGGACAGTAGTATAGAACAGAGGGTAGGTTTCTGGTATTGTATAAACATAAATAACACATAAGGAAGGTAAACCCGAGGCCTGTAAACAGTAAATTAATATTAGACAAACATAAAGGTATGTTTTCAGGCACTCGTAAGAAATAAAGAAGTAGAACACTTGGACAACAGAAAAACAACAGACGTGAGTGGCTTACCCAGGGTTCGAACCCCGTACCTTCCGTACGACAACTCCGCCTAGCTATCAAGCGAATCACACTGACCCCACGGCCAGCTAGGCATCCCCAAAAAAAGATGCTTTGCTGACTATATATCAGTACGAAACACACAAGATAACACCGGAAGTATACAGTGGGCAACTCAGCCCTTTAATGACGCAATCACTTCTGTTGTTCTCCTATTAACAGTATGTGTCAGTCCAAACAAGACAAAGACCTTGATACTGGGTCCAGTAAATAGTAGAAGACTTAAGGACAGTAGTATAGAACAGAGGGTAGGTTTCTGGTATTGTATAAACATAAATAACACATAAGGAAGGGAAACCCAAGGCCTGTAAACAGTAAATTAATATTAGACAAACATAAAGGTATGTTTTCAGGCACTCGTAAGAAATAAAGAAGTAGAACACTTGGACAACAGAAAAACAACAGACGTGAGTGGCTTACCCAGGGTTCGAACCCCGTACCTTCCGTACGACAACTCCGCCTAGCTATCAAGCGAATCACACTGACCCCACGGCCAGCTAGGCATCCCCAAAAAAAAGATGCTTTGCTGACTATAGATCAGTACGAAACACACAAGATAACACCGGAAGTATACAGCGGGCAACTCAGCCCTTTAATGACGCAATCACTTCTGTTGTTCTCCTATTAACAGTATGTGTCAGTCCAAACAAGACAAAGACCTTAATACTGGGTCCAGTAAATAGTAGAAGACTTAAGGACAGTAGTATAGAACAGAGGGTAGGTTTCTGGTATTGTATAAACATAAATAACACATAAGGAAGGGAAACCCGAGGCCTGTAAACAGTAAATTAATATTAGACAAACATAAAGGTATGTTTTCAGGCACTCGTAAGAAATAAAGAAGTAGAACACTTGGACAACAGAAAAACAACAGACGTGAGTGGCTTACCCAGGGTTCGAACCCCGTACCTTCCGTACGACAACTCCGCCTAGCTATCAAGCGAATCACACTGACCCCACGGCCAGCTAGGCATCCCCAAAAAAAGATGCTTTGCTGACTATATATCAGTACGAAACACACAAGATAACACCGGAAGTATACAGTGGGCAACTCAGCCCTTTAATGACGCAATCACTTCTGTTGTTCTCCTATTAACAGTATGTGTCAGTCCAAACAAGACAAAGACCTTGATACTGGGTCCAGTAAATAGTAGAAGACTTAAGGACAGTAGTATAGAACAGAGGGTAGGTTTCTGGTATTGTATAAACATAAATAACACATAAGGAAGGGAAACCCGAGGCCTGTAAACAGTAAATTAATATTAGACAAACATAAAGGTATGTTTTAGGCACTCGTAAGAAATAAAGAAGTAGAACACTTGGACAACAGAAAAACAACAGACGTGAGTGGCTTACCCAGGGTTCGAACCCCGTACCTTCCGTACGACAACTCCGCCTAGCTATCAAGCGAATCACACTGACCCCACGGCCAGCTAGGCATCCCCAAAAAAAAGATGCTTTGCTGACTATATATCAGTACGAAACACACAAGATAACACCGGAAGTATACAGCGGGCAACTCCGCCCTTTAATGACGCAATCACTTCTGTTGTTCTCCTATTAACAGTATGTGTCAGTCTAAAAAAGACAAAGACCTTGATACTGGGTCCAGTAAATAGTAGAAGACTTAAGGACAGTAGTATAGAACAGAGGGTAGGTTTCTGGTATTGTATAAACATAAATAACACATAAGGAAGGGAAACCCGAGGCCTGTAAACAGTAAATTAATATTAGACAAACATAAAGGTATGTTTTCAGGCACTCGTAAGAAATAAAGAAGTAGAACACTTGGACAACAGAAAAAACAACAGACGTGAGTGGCTTACCCAGGGTTCGAACCCCGTACCTTCCGTACGACAACTCCGCCTAGCTATCAAGCGAATCACACTGACCCCACGGCCAGCTAGGCATCCCCAAAAAAAAAATGCTTTGCTGACTATATATCAGTACGAAACACACAAGATAACACCGGAAGTATACAGTGGGCAACTCAGCCCTTTAATGACGCAATCACTTCTGTTGTTCTCCTATTAACAGTATGTGTCAGTCCAAACAAGACAAAGACCTTGATACTGGGTCCAGTAAATAGTAGAAGACTTAAGGACAGTAGTATAGAACAGAGGGTAGGTTTCTGGTATTGTATAAACATAAATAGCTGGCCGTGGGGTCATAAACACATAAGGAAGGGAAACCCGAGGCCTGTAAACAGTAAATTAATATTAGACAAACATAAAGGTATGTTTTCAGGCACTCGTAAGAAATAAAGAAGTAGAACACTTGGACAACAGAAAAAACAACAGACGTGAGTGGCTTACCCAGGGTTCGAACCCCGTACCTTCCGTACGACAACTCCGCCTAGCTATCAAGCGAATCACACTGACCCCACGGCCAGCTAGGCATCCCCAAAAAAAGATGCTTTGCTGACTATATATCAGTACGAAACACACAAGATAACACCGGAAGTATACAGTGGGCAACTCAGCCCTTTAATGACGCAATCACTTCTGTTAATCTCCTATTAACAGTATGTGTCAGTCCAAACAAGACAAAGACCTTGATACTGGGTCCAGTAAATAGTAGAAGACTTAAGGACAGTAGTATAGAACAGAGGGTAGGTTTCTGGTATTGTATAAACATAAATAACACATAAGGAAGGGAAACCCGAGGCCTGTAAACAGTAAATTAATATTAGACAAACATAAAGGTATGTTTTCAGGCACTCGTAAGAAATAAAGAAGTAGAACACTTGGACAACAGAAAAACAACAGTATTTACTGGACCCAGTATCAAGGTCTTTGTCAAGGAGTTGTCGTACGGAAGGTACGGGGTTCGAACCCTGGGTAAGCCACTCACGTCTGTTGTTTTTCTGTTGTCCAAGTGTTCTACTTCTTTATTTCTTACGAGTGCCTGAAAACATACCTTTATGTTTGTCTAATATTAATTTACTGTTTACAGGCCTCGGGTTTCCCTTCCTTATGTGTTATCAAAAATTTAACAAAACCCGACGATGGCCTACGATGTTCTATCTAGAACAGTGTCGCGGTCATGTCAGTAATATCTTATAATAAAATTAACGTCATATCATACATATAACTTATATTAACTAAAGAAATGTCACTGTCACTAATTAATTAACTAATTAATTTGATGTATGTATTGACTAACTACTAATGTGAGGTGTTATTAAAATTATTCTAACTAATTAAAATTAAAATAATTAATTATAATATGTACGTATGGTACTAACTAATTAATATCTAATTGAAGAAAATGAGAAATAGTATAAGAGAGAAAAAGAAATAAAAATTGAGAAGTACGGACAATTAAAACCAAATATTAAAGTATACATTAAATTAGAATGCGTGTGAAAATGAAGTGTATGGATAGATACCTAATTAAATGAACGCAATCAGAAGAAAAGAACAGAAAAAATTCATACATTTTAACTATCCATATGAAATATCATAATCTAATATCTATCACCTTAATAATTAAACTATTTAAAAGGTTTAATTGGTGTGATATTCTTTTGTTTCATCTTTTCTTAGTATATTTTATTTTTTTTATTTCATCACACTTTAACTTTATTTTATTATATATTAATTTAATAACTAGAAAATTTAACAATATCGAACATGAAGATCCAATCGTTGTTACATCCTGTTGACTTGTATGAAAGTTCATTAAGACACAAGGTTCATATTATCGAATTATGATATGATTATCCAATCATCGATAGTTCCTTTATTATAACTTTGAACGTAATTTGAATAAGTCATCACCGTATCTGTCACGTCTACATCAGAGATTGTTCCTTTTTATCAGTTTGCAATCGAAATGAGTGATACGCAAAGTGGAAGTGAAGTCCAAATATTCAACCGATCCGTAAAACTTGATATTTTGATCACAATAGTTTAGTTTGAAATGTCCTTATTTGAGTAGGAAGTCCAACTGAAGTGTTGTATATTCTGACGTGGCATTAATACCGTTCATTGCAAATGGAATGCTTGACTAGTCAGAAAATTTTCTTGAAATAGTAATATTCATTCAGAATCCGTAGGATGTCTGGACAACGTATCGGCCATGACGTTTTCAGTTCCTGGTATCGACTGTATTTTGAAGTCATATGGTTGCAACGCAATAGCAAATCGTGCAAGCTTCGGACTTTTATGGTTTGAACGACGTAATGCTGCCACAGATTTCTGATCAGTCTGGATCAGAAACGGTGATCCCAGTAAAAATTTTTCTAGTTTGGTAATTGCCCAGATTACGGCGAGCAATTCTCTGTCAACAGTCGAATATTTAGTCTCCGGTGTTTCAGCTTGCGTGAGATATATAGTACAAGGTGGAGGACATCATCATGATATTGGAGTAGACAAGCCCCGAGTCCGTAATTACTCGCATCTGTACGTAGAACAAACTTTTTAGAGGCATCTGATAGTCTTAAAACAGGTGGGCATGAAAAAATGTTCAAGATAGTGCGAAAAGTTTTGTCACATTCGTCTGTCCAATTTATCCTTAATGGCATATTCTTCTTTAATAACGATGACAAGACAGCCGTGATGGATGATAAGTGAGGTACAAATCTGCTATAGTATTGGATTAACCCTAACAGACTCCTAACCTGTTTCTTCGTTTGATTAAAAGATAAATTTAATATTTTAGAAACCGTACTGGGAATTGTTTGGATACGTCCTGATCCAATAATGTGCCCCAGGAATGTTATCTCATTACACGCTATTTGAATTTTAGTTGGCTTAGCGGTTAAATGGTTATCCCGCAATATTTCCAAAACTGATTTAAGACCAAAAAAATGTTCCTCAAATGATGAACTAAACAAACATATGTCGTCAATGTAGGTAATTATATCTGATCTACCTGCTAAAATTTTTCGCATCAGGCGAATAAAGGTAGCTGGAGCATTCATTAGCCCAAAAGGCATCACGTTCCACTGGTAAAGACCTTGTGGAGTTGAGAATGCTGTGTAGTATTTGGCTCTTTCGGTTAGTGGAATCTGCCAATAACCTTTGGTTAAGTCAATTTTAGTAAAAAGGGTAGCATTGGATAGACGAGGAAGTAAATCGTCAAGGATAGGATGTGGTTCGCTATCAGGTACTGTCTGCGCATTAAGTTTCCTATAGTCAACACATAAACGTATGTTGTTGTCCTTTTTCCTGACAATGACTAAAGGAGAAGAAAATGGAGATGTACTAGTCTCAATAATACCTAATGATATCATCTGTTCGAGTTCCTGAGATGTGTTACTCAGAAAATGTAGAGGTACAGAATAAGGATGAACACGAATTGGTGTATCATCGTTAAGAATAATATCTTTACTAATTACAGATGTGCAACCCGGTACATCTGTTAACACATCTGGGAAAGATTGTAGAAGATCAGCAATGCGTTGATGCTGTTGCGGTGTAACCGTAGAAGAAATGGTCACATCACGCCAAGATTCAGTAGATTGGACAATAAGTACAGGTAAAGGCATCTGCACTTCAGGAAAAGAAGATTCTTCCTCCTGTATAACAGATAGATTAGAATAATGACAAGTAGATACCGTATTGTCATCTAGTTCATGAAAAATTGACTGTAAGTGTATAGGACGTGTATGAAATTGCTTGAGCATATTAATATGGAATATCTTTCTGTGTCCCTTGATATCTAAGACGTAATCAACGTCTGAAATGTTATCAGTAACCTTATAAGGACCAGTCCATGAGATCAATAACTTATTGTTATTGTGAGGGAGTAATACATAAGCCTCATCGCCTGGGAATAATTAGCGTAATCGTCTAGATCGATTTTGTATAGATCGAGCCTTAGCTTTTGCAGCCTCAGAAGAAGCTGTTGCCAATTGGCAAGACTCAATAATATTATTACGAAGATTAATCACATACTCATAAGATGACTGAGTGTCCTGAGTCATCTCTGCATCAATTAATAAATCTTTTATCAGTCCCATAGGACCTCTCGGAGGGGCACCAAAAACTAACTCAAAGGGAGAGAAGCCAGTTTGTTCATGTGGCACCTCTCGGTAAGCAAACAGGACAGCTGGGAGTGCTCTGTCCCAGTCCTGAGGGTGTTTAACAGTAACCTTATGTAAAAGTTGTTTAAGCGTACGGTTAAGTCTTTCAACTGCACCGTTACTCATGGGATGATAAATGCTACTCAAATTCCTATCAATGTCCCAGGTTTTCATTACCTCCTTCATGGTATCGGATATAAACTGCGACCCATGGTCAGATAATAATTTTCTAGGAAACCCTATTCTAGAAAAAAATTAGATGTAGTGCATCAGCTACATCTGTGGTAGTGGTGGTCTTCAATGGAATGGCTTCTGGCCATCGTGTGCATAAATCAATGCACGTGAGAACAAATCTATGTCCTCTCGCAGATGGTAGAAGTGGACCAATTATATCTATGGCCATCTTGTCAAAAGGTCCAACTGAGATATCGCAAGCCTGAATAGGCGCCGTGTGAAAAGCTCCACGTGCTTTCACTTCCTGGCACGTAGTACAGGAACGTACATACTGCGAAATGTCCGTGACACTCCTGGCCAAAAGAATGAAGACAATACTCGTGATCGTGTTCGAGTATATCCCATATGTCCTGCACACTGCGAATCATGCGCGTGTTGAAGAATGTACCGTCTAAAAGCAGCCGGTACCATCACTTGTTGTTTTACCAGTGATTTATCACTAAAACATCTAATCAGTATATCATTTTTAATAATAAACCAATGTTTGTTTTTATTACCTGTAGTTAAATTATCAACCTTATTAACTAGGTTAAAAAATGTATTTAAAGATTTGTCATTTTTTTGTTTGTTTGCAAATGATTCCCTGTCAATAGGTGAATTGACCTCAATATCCTCCTGTTTCTCTGCATCCATCTTATTATCATTGACACTCTCCATGAGCCTAGTCTGAGCTCTAGTAGTCAAGGCGTTTCCAGTGCATAGATTGTGTTTCTCCCATTCAATTATATCTTCTGGTGAACAATCCTTGCTGCCGTGTATGCGACCCACCATAAGATCTGCAATCGGATTTTTCAGCATGCATACCTTCACGTTCCCTGTGAAAAAAGGTGTGTTAACATGGATAATAGCTGTGGGGTAAAACTCAATAGTTCCCCCAAAAGTCATGCAACGGACATATTCCGCCGTTGCAAAGCTAGGATGTACCAGCGACTGTTGCACTCCAATGGTTGTGGACCCCGAATCTCTCAATACAGAAACTATAGAACCGTTAACTATCCCTCTGTTAAAAATCAGAGAGCCTGTTCCATCATTGGCTGCAAGACCTACTTCTGGTGTAATGTGTCCGCAGTTTAGCACTGTCTCCTTTGCCTTCTGAAAAATAAGATTGCATTGTGGGCAACTATTCGCCACGTTATAATTTATAGCAAAACATGCAGCAGAAGAATGTATTGTATTATCGTTAGGTGGAACCTGAACCTTAGGGGTGATGTCATTTGTAACTGCTGCCCCGGTATTATGGTTATAATGTGACGATCCACGAGAATGAGAACGATTACGAGAATAATTAGTTGAATTATCCCGTTGTCCTCTATTGTAATTGTTATCTCGATGTCTCGAGTTATAATTATCGCTCTTCTTCCAATTGTTACCATTATTATATTGATATGACCGATTATAACTTGAGTTACGTGGATTACTGTTGTATCTTGATTGAGGTGAATAATTTCTGTTTTGTTGTCTTCCTCTATTAAAGTTATTGTTAAAGTTATTCTGTCCCTTATGAAAATTAATGTCATAGTTTCCTTTGAACCTACCTCTGTCTACACTGTGTGTTCTTGGTTTGTTATTACTATGATATGCCATATTGGAGGCTACAGGAAGAGGTTCTCTTATCAACGAGCCAGAAATATTAGCATTCGGATGAGCTGTGCAGTAATTTAACGAAATTTTTTTCTAACTCATCAATAGTTTCTGGTTTTCTTTCTTGCAGATAAGCAAAGAATGGTGGGCTGACAGAAGATAATACTTTATCCCTCAATAACAAATCGACTAACTTGTCGTAAGATTTGTTGACACCTGCTAGTTCAACCCATCTGTTAAAAGTATTGCGTATGTTAGCAATAAATCCTGTAAAATCTTTATTATTATCTGGCAACAAACTTTTGAAACGTAATCTACATGCCTCTTCGTTCAAGTGGAAACGACGTAATAACAAAGTCTTAATGGCCTCATAATCTGTGGCTAATGTAGGATCAATATTTTGTGCTGCACTTGCAGGTTCGCCATCCAGAAATTCCTTAAGTTTAAGTGCCCATGCAGTTTTGTCAAGGTTATTGACCTTGCATATATCCTCAAAGCGCGCCAGCCATGATGAAAGGTCGTCCACGTGTAATTTGAAAGGTGGTAATTTAAAGTAATAATTGCCCTTAAGTCGGTTGGATGAAGATCCAGATTGAGCATTATCATTTTGGCTTGCTGCAGCAGTCTGCGAATTAAGTTTTGCAGTTTCCAATTTAAGCCGTTGCAATTCCATTTCTTGCTGCAGTATGATTTCCTGTCGTTTCAATTTATTCTCTTCTTCAATCCTTAGGATTTCATCTCTAGCCACCTTTCTTTCTTCTTCTTGTCTTAATTCTGCTTTCTTTTCCGCCTCTTTTCTTTCAAGTTCTTCCATCTCTGCCTTGGCAATAGCTTTCTTTCCAGCCTCTTTTCTTTCAAGTTCTTCCATCTCTGCCTTAGCAATAGCTTTCCTTTCCTCCTCTTCTGCCTTATATTTTGTAAATTAAGCCAATGCATAAGCCTCGAGAACTTCTCCTTTTTTTCCAAAATCTTTACCATTTTTAATAAAATAGTCTAAGTTAAGCATCTTGACGTTAATTTATTTAAGTATTCAATTACTTATGTCTAGTAATCACCACTAGAATCTATGTTGATAATTATAATTACTCAACGAATGAATAATTAATATAAGAAATTGCAGTATTCACGTACTGTTATTTATAAGTTCCCCAAATCTGTAATATTTTGTAAAAATATTATATATATATACTCACTAATATATATCATAAATAGTTATGAAAGTTAGTTATATAAGATGCTGAAATTATATCAAGCACTTAATATTAATATTCAATAATTATGTGTATTATCCCTAAATAATTAGGTTATTTAATCTTAATAGTCATTAAGTTCACAGTGTAGTACTGAGAAAGTGTACTAATTAACATTTAATATGTCTTAATATGTTATAAATTTATAATAATTAATAATTATATATTATGCCATAATCATGAGCTATAAAGTGCATTGCCCATTTCTTGGACCATCACTGCAAATTGGTGCAAAGTCCCTAATTCCTCCTTAAACTCATAAAAATTTAATCATATTAATCTACACTCTTATTAATGAAGAAATTATAGCATTAATATTAAATTATAAATGGATGAAATGAAGACAATGGGTTAACCAAGGATTACAGAACATTATTAACATACAACAAAGACATTTTCACAATAAAAATGCATTTACAACTAAGTTGACTAGACCGGAAGTGAGAATCAAAGAATGAACTGAATAGATAATTAACCTGCGTACACAACAATTAGTGACGTATACATGGACTCATTGACGATTGTACAACAAAAATATAAACTGAATGATAGTAAGGTCAGAAAAAACACGATAGATTACAGACATTGTTAAAGAACCGAATAAAAATAAGAACTAAATACACTAGAATACACCAGTTATAACATGACTATACACCTAACATGCAAGGTGAATTAATGCAAGTCCGAACGACACGATCACTGATAATGTATTAGACGCGTTCTTCGCGAGGTGCTATTAATTCACGGCCCTAAGAACGATTACAATCAATTCGTAGCATCCAAGGAGCCATAGAACTGATTATAATTCGCCGCCCATCCATCCCGCTACATGTAAAAGGACAGAAACAATATTTAACATGGCTACAAGAAAAAAAAAAGAACATGGCGTTATCGGACAAAAGGGACGAACTATTGTAACGTTTAAAATCAGTTACTTATCTTTTTTTGGCAGTAATACAGTACATTATCTGCTTCGCCAACAGACTCGAGAGCTTGTTTGAAACATTGAAGACGTTAGCAATACGTTTCACTTGCTGTTTGAGAGCTGCAAATAAATTTTTTGAAGGACATTGACTGTTGCTGGCTTTTCCAACCGTTCATACTGTTGTCAAGGGCATGACGTCACCGGTGTTTTCGCATAATAATGTCCATTTCGGCTCGAAAGGAAAATGTCTTATTTTTTTTGAGGTTCGCTCTGTTGAAAATTTTCAAGACCACTAATGGCTACCAGTTGTGACGGGTCCGTGGTGTGGTGCTGTGTGTTGCGGTTCCTTTTTTCTTCTATTATTTATTGAATAGTAAAGTCACTCTCTAGACGTAGTTAATGTTGGTTATAGGTGGTTAGCTCTGACCATCAGAACATCCCTTCGACGTTCTGATTTGCATATTATATAGTAGTTGATTTCCCTTGTGGGAGAGTTATCGTGCTGAAAAAGGTAAACACCAACAGCTGTAGAACCGAACCCGAAAACGTAAATAAAAGATCAAGCCTTCTGTAAAGTTTCTTTCCTTCTTTCCACTCTGTAAAGTGTCAGTCGGTATGCTCTGTAAGGAAGAGTGGTGTGCTGTTGAGATCAGGCATGCTCCAGTCTACCCAGCTGTAAATGGGTAACTCACCCTAGTCCTGAGTTAGGGAAGGCAAAGGCTCCAGGGGAAGCAGGCCCTAAACTTGGTCACTTCAACCGACGCAGGATGGTGTATGTATGAAGTAGAAGTGTAGAGTGTGATTACCGCGAATGGTGTACTGTTCGTGTGCTGACCAATATAACCACTCATACACTTGTGTCTACAAGGCACCAATGCAGACTGCTGGAATCTTTGTTTACTCAATTTATTCAGACGTACACACTGGGACATACGAGTACATCATGGTATGTTGACATATCAATTTGTAGGTATACATAGCAGATCTGAAGTCATGACACATTCAGAAATAATGGGCAGTACATCAAAAGTTCAATGTCATGATATATTATGGCCGCATCCCCCTATCTGACTAAACGCGTCAGTGAAGGCAGATCGGTAAATAACTAAAGTTACTTGACGTCCATAGTTTGTAGCATATATTATGAAACCACGAAAAAGGGGGTTTCTAGCAAGATTGAGATCTCCCTGTCACTGTCCGATAATAGGATAAATAATCTGTTCTCTTGGCAGTGATCAAAACATATGATGACCGAAATCTAACATGGCCGCCTCCCTGAGTTGTCGTTCACTCGTTCATAGGAAGGAGAATATAAGCCAGAGTTAATTTATAATGGGTATATAAATGATTTCATAAATGTTCCCATACAGCTCTACGGTGATCAGGTTAATTCACGTAGCCATAACCGCTGTAGGAAAGTCTGTCATCTTTGTCGATACAAAACACGACCCTAGCGATACGAAGCACAATGTTCCATCTAGGTCGAATCGACATGAGATCATCAAAATAGGGTCTGGCAATACATGGAGTCCGAATTATACATTGTACCGTACCTTAGGAGAGTCTCTAACATAAACTATAGTAGAGATACCATCTCCTTTAGAAGAAAACCACTTCATGAGTCATATTTCCTTAAGAATCTACCAGCCCTTTGAAAAGTGCGTACCCGCCATTATCACGGTACATCGGAACTCATCACGACTTGTCAAGACAACCCATACTTCCGCTAGACCGGAATAACAAGAATCTAGTCCCTCCTACCCATCCAAAATATACAATATAGGACTGATTCTACTTGTACTAATAATATGTAATACATATGAATTCAGGCCATAAACACAATAAGCAAATTAATATATTTTCTGGCCCTAAAAAATAAGTACAAACGTAAGAGCAATCCATGCGCCGGATCAATATCAAGAACGATTACTCCTATAATCAAAAGTGTGAATCAAACATGGATTCTCTCGCTTTTACCATAGACAGCATTTTCATACACAAATGAATGAATGTCTATATCTTTCCCATATTAAATAGCCATATCGATTTTTGTAATATGTGCGTCAAAATATGCACGTAACACCTTCTGCTCTGAGTCCACATGTATTGAGGTTCATACTAAACGATATCCGACATTCACAAAACTTCATGTACAGTTCAGCATAACAATGAATTCCAAATAATATCAGTAAGTATTCGTCCGTGTCAAAACAATATGTCAAATGAACATCGTGGCTATATACGTGCGCTGTTGTAGTCAACAGCCAGAAATGAGCGCATGAGTTCTTGACAGCTACAATTTGAATCATAAGACGATTCTCCTTCCATCATTTAATTTAATTTAATTAATCTCATACTTAGATTAATATCCGAACTGACCCTGAGTTCTACATTGATTCATATATACATATAGGCTATATACTAAGCCTTTTTCCTTGGAAGGAATACACGACACGACTTTCTTGCTTGACGGATAGCGTAACAAGGGCCATGTAACCAAGTCACCCAGCGTGACCTTCCCAACGCGAAATGCGTCATAATCTTAGCATATATTTCGCGTTCACTATACCGTAAAATATCGACATATTCTATAAATGTTAATGACCCCTAAACGTTGCGCACGGGTAAACCCCAGCAGACGCCGTCATTTAAAATAACACCGTAACAGGAAGTACGGGTAGCGTTGGCGTAGCTGGTTAGTCCTTTTTAGGACAAGTCCTTGTCAGGGTTTCAGGCTAGCAGATGGAAAATCTTCGTCCTTTTCATTACTTGGTATCTACGAGTATCAACGCTGACCTGGCTAGCAGTCCTTTTCAGGGCTTTTTCCTGCTAGCTGATGGATGCTAGTAGTCCTTTTCGGAGCTTAGAATTTATCAACACATTGCTTAAATTAACAGAGTTCACTTATTTTTGAATGGCAAATGCGCTCTCATATAACCAAATAGGTTGACAGGGACGCGCGTAGCCACAAAAAAGCAAAAACCAAACCAAACAAACAAAAAAGACGGAGATGCTGACCGCAGCAAGTCGAGATGCGCCATGCGATTATGCGAAAAGAGCCTCTTACAACACCCTGTGGAAATAGCCACTTAAGAGATGCCCCTTAAACGAAAGAACATAAGAATAAAACCAAGAAGAAAAACCAGAACTCCACCTAGGAGGCCGTAAGGAGGCAGCACCTCCACCATGCAAAGGCACAACAGGCCAATCACCTGTTTGCTTTAAAAACTGATTACGCGAAATACAAGAGAGAAAACCGGACTGATTCTAAAGGCGAGGAACTGGAACGGACTACGGGTTATGGAACTTGGAACACAAGAATTATAAATGGTTGAAGAGATGAGGAAAGCAAAACTAGAAATCCTGGCTATAACGGAAAGAAAGAAAATTGAAAAGGAGTAATGGATCTAGATGGTAACATGCTGCTCTACAGTGGTGTACCCATGTGTGAAAGAGCTAAAGTGGGCGTGGGTTGCTGTTAATCCTTTAGTTATACGATTAGGTTTTCTGGTGTCGACATAGGAAGAGAATGTCATATAGTAGATAATAGATGCGATCAGCATAGGTCGGGCTTACGGATGGCCGACAAGTGGGTAAATAGATATAACTGCATACGCGAATGTTAAGGGTTCTTACATCTATACAGACTGTAATCACACACCACAGCAAACGTAGAAGTCAGGGAATGTTGGAACAAGCTGTAACGTTTCACAGTTTATTACGACAGACTTACGTAGACATCATGGGACGACATATCATAACAACTCATGGAGCATCAACAATTCACAATATACTCGTACAACATCAAGTATAAGATATCCATAGAACATTCACTTCAGTAAACAGTACATTAGCAAGCCATTATATCCAAGGCTTTGAATAGCAAATACCGGGGCAAAGAACATTCCTGTCAATATCTCTCAATCTTCACTTCAATAAACAGTACATTAGCAAACCATTATATCCAAGGCTTTGAATAGCAAATACCGGGGAACAGAACATTCCCGTCAATATCTCTCAATCTTCACTTCAATAAACAGTACATTAGCAAGCCATTATATCCAAGGCTTTGAATAACAAATACCGGGGCAAAGAACATTCCCGTCAATATCTCTCAATCTTCAAATCCAACATAGGAAATATGGGTATATCTATATATTAAATTCTCCCTTTCACGAAAATACACTGAACCACACTAGCGAGATGGAAAAACGACCATCTCGAAGCTCGTCCAGGAACACACTGTCACGAAATTACAGCCTCTCAGAACAGCCCAGTAAAAATTACTCATGCGAAATAACCGCGTGAGACTATAGCTCAGCCCAACCCACTCTTCCCAAAAACCTCACTAAGAACATTCGAAAACTTTATCTTATTTTTAAAAAACAATCTAGCAACCACTCAGTTGAGCTGTGTTCAAAAATTACCGAGCATAAAGCCCCCAACTAAAAAAATCATCTCATCACCAAAGCGTGCTAACTAACGTGTGTACAAAAATCCGACCCATACATACAAATCCTTAACACCTAACTCCCATTAATAAAACATGACTTAACAGACTACACCGACCCCGGGGGAAAAAATGATATCACCATTTTTTTTTAGAAAAAGAACATGGAACAAAAAAAATTGAGGTCGATGCAATTCCAGTATCTACACACAAGGATTACACTATGTTAAGTCATATAATTAACCTAACAATAAAAAGGATGGAAGTATGAGTAGAGTAAGAAGAAGAAGTATACAAAGATAATCAAATTCAAACAAAGATGAAGTATATCAAATATAGTCCAAGTATGAAATAATAAGTGGAAAGTGAAAAGACAAGATGATGTACACCAAGAATGACCAGCAATAAAAGAAAGCAATGAAATGAGAATTTGAAAAAAAGCAATGATATATCATGGTAACCATTAAATTAAACAATGCATTGTATAAATAAACACTATTTTGCCAAAACAACATATACTAGAAAAAACATTGCATATCTATACCAAGGAACAAATAACTAGTTACGATCTAAAAATAGCATAATATGCATGATAATCAAGTTAATAAACTTATAAAATACCAATGATAAACTTATTATAGACATCAACATTAATAATATCGCTTTACCTGGTTACCCCCTAGCGCTCAATCAAGCGCTGGGTAAAGAAAAAGATATCATAATGTTAGAAAAAACACCTTTTTAATGTACAATACCGAAATGTATCATAATGATAATTTAAGTAAAAAAAGATTCATTACTACAATTATCAAAATATTCAATGTTTATCAAACAGTAGTATAAGAATAATATGGTCATAAACTGGTGCATAGATATGAACCTAGATACTATTTTAAAGAAGTTATACCATATCCTAATACAATACTATCTAATATACTATACTATACTATACAATACTATCTACTATCCTAAAAAAGTTACATAGTAAGGAAAACTACAGCGGTCTTGAAGCATTCTATGAACATGAAGAGGTAAAATCATCCGGTGCGGAGTCAACACGCCGACTGGCTTTACAAGAAAGCTTGCCCAAGGCGACATGTACAACACCTTGCAGAGTAATAGCCTAATCGATTAACATAGCAGCTCTAATTCTCATGGAAAAGCCGTTGCTGTGAAAAAACACAAATGAAAATCTCTGTTTGGTAAAAGTAGGTTTTAATGAGGAAAAAACAAAAGAGTTAACTTTACATTTAACCTACCAACTGTGGCTGTGTAAACTTCCGGCCCCTTTATGATGAGCAACAAACCTTCCTCCGTCACGCGTAGACAAAGCATGAGGATTAGGTAGAGGATGACCGCAACTCAAAGTCGTCACAGTTGTAGGCTGGAACAAAGTTGTGCACTCAGGGCACTGAGATGCTCTCTCGAAATCAAAAGCAGAGCAAGCAGTAGTATTAGAGACACTATTAACATTATTACCTTGATTATCAATAATTTGGGGCTCCTGTTGAGCAAAGTTAGCATGGCGATGCGATCTATCATTTGGAGATGTACCGTTATATCGAGATCTATCACTACTATTATTTCCTTTGGAACTATTGTTATGTTTTGAACCCCAGTTAGCATTGTTGCGATTACTATTTCCCCTTTGATCAAAATATCTATTAGATGGGTTTTGTTGTCTCCGAGAAAAATTATTGTAAGGTTGATAATCTCTGGTGTAGTTACCCCTACCATAATTTCCAGAATTGTTAGAACCAAAATGTTGAGGTCCGTTAAATTGTCTCCAGTTTTTTGGAGAAGGAAAATCACTGCGTGATGGACTCCCTTGGTACTGTCTAAAATCACGATTATCTCTCCTAGCAAAATTGTTTTTATTTTTACCTGTGGCAATGTGTTCAACAGGTGCATCATACTGTCTCTGCTGAGTATGATGAGTAACAGCATAAGCGAAACCACTGTGTACAGGAATGATAGAATCCTTATCGTTACCAACATAATGGGTATGAATGCTGTTACAATCTGATTACATTTGTTAGCCTGACACAAAGAATCATTCTTATAAGAGGCAGTATCATTAGTACGTGGGAAATTGTATTTGCCACGAAAAGATTTGTGTACACCATGTTTGATGTTATGGTTAGCATTGAGTGCATGTGGCTGACTCTTTGCATTTGTGACGTGTTGATAATCAACTTTATGTCTAACACTGTCAACATTGACAGTAGACAACATCTTGTTGTTTAAGACCATATCTAATAATCCATCAACTCCTTTTCTTAATTCAGTAATTTCTACATTTCTGAGTGAAATCTCTTCACTTTGCCTCTTATTTAAATTATCAGATGTCAAAATTGTGCACCTCTCCTCCGTGAGCGATTTCTTAATCTTTGCAATTTTTTCTTTCTCCATCGTTAATTCTTCTAATCTCTTTTTTCATCCTTTTCTTTCCTTGCTCTCCTTTGTCGAGCCAATTTTTTAAATCTCTTCTTTTGTGTCTCCTCCATATGTGGCTGAAGACGGTCCACCTGAACCTGAAGACCCCGGACTTGAGCAGCCTGTTCCCTCAACTGTGTCAGTTCCAGTATAAGTGCCTCAATCGCACTATCATGGCTATTCATAAGCTCATCAACCTTCTCGGGAAATACAGTATTCTTCTCTTTAAGTTGGCGACTGAGATCTGCATTATCATTCAATAGATATATAAGTCTTTCCATTTGTGACTTATCATGTTCCTGGGCCAGAACGTTTAATTCCTCACACATCTCCTTCCTTTCTTGGACTTCCTGCGTGAGATTTTTCACCTCGACATGCTCTTCCATCTGAGCTTCTAACTCTTTAATCTTACACGATGCTGAATTCAATGCTGCTTGCGAACCAGTAAGTTCCAAGTTCAATTTATGTAGATCACTTGTAAGTCTGGACACTGTCTCATATAGTTTACTCTCTTCAGCAATATTTTCCAAAAAATTCTCCCTTTGCTGTAGGGCACTGCGTTTGTTGTCTTTTATTTGCTCTTCTTAAACATTGCTGTCGCGTATAACGCAGTGTATGATATCTAGCATGTAACCATGTGGTACGTGGAGGTATGCTGATAGAAAAAAGCGAAGGTGGAAACGCATTAACTCTGCCAGTTTCTTAGCAATAATTATGTGAGGAACAGATCGAAAATTAATATCCACAAACTCCTTAAGAGCTGATGCCATATCACATAAGAAACGGTTTAGTACATGATCTTCCAGATCTGGGCCTTATAAATTTTCAAAGTCCCTACCATCCTGGAGAATATCCTCCAGCGCGGACATTATGTCTGATGTAGACATTTTAATTAAAAATTATCCCTTAATTGCTGTGTAACAAGTTCCTGTGCATAGAACTTAAACAATTACCTTCTAACTGTTAACAATGATATTAATTTCCTATAAATATGCCTTATAATATTGGTAGGACACACAAACACACACAAATATACAGTGCAAACAAGAGTTACCAAGACAAAATATAAAGGACAAATGACCACGTTCGCAGGAATCAACTAAAGTAAGAAAGCAGAAATAAAGATGAGAACTGTTGCAAAGCTTGCAATGACAGCTGCAAATAGAATGACAAAACACGCGACAGCACAGTGTATAAACGAAAAATTTGTATATAAATAAAAGATATGAAGGAGAGGGAGACACCCACAAACAAATTAATTAAAAAAAAACAAAAAAACTAAGGTACAGAAAAAAAATACTACGATAACAACAATGAAACGCTTCGTCACACCTAAACAATTACTGTCGTAAGAGGCAGGTAGCGATCTGAACTTCAGCAAGGTTTTCAGCCTTGAACCGGAATTATTGCTCAATTGACACTCACAAACTAAATCCTATAGAACGCTTACGGAAGCCCTGGATGAACTGGGATGTATCCTAACGTAAGTCACCAACTCAACCAAACCCGCTTAAACATGGAACATAGAATATAGAACTGATAATGCATATAAAAGAGGAAGGCTCGTTCCACATATACACAAAGTGGCGCAGTTTACACAACAAAAACCACTTATCTTGCAAAAAGAAAACAATCCCGTCCTTTCTCCAAAACGATGGGCATCACACAGTCTGAAGAAATCTAACGCCGAAAGGTACTGGAACTCGTCTCTTCTATGGTTCTTGACAATACTGCTTGACGTCTACTTAAAAACCGGCATACAAACAGAAGAACTGGAAACACTGCAAGTATGTACCTGAACTCCCTGTAGTTGTAGAGGTACAATGTCAAAACACACCGTATTACTGGCTCAGTACTTGACGTTAGTAGAGGAAGCCAAATGTTAATATATTTCGCTGATATACTCCGCTGATCTGGGGAATTCTGTTCCTTCTGTGGATAATATAGCGCCCCATAAAACTGGCTCACCACTTTATGTTAACGTTTATTTGCTTTAACAACCTCAGCAGAATGTTTATGGTGGTGGGTGTGTGTTGAGCCACTGACAATGACAAGTCAGTATGGTCGGGCTTACGGGTGGCCGACAGGTGTGTAAATATGTATACATCAAGATATGCGAATGTCATAAGTATGATTAAGTGTCCATAGCACACACACGCACCCATAACAACATTGGATCAGGAAGCAGGAACTAGTATAACGTTCTTGTAACGGGGTATTTTACGTAGAAGAAGGTTCATACTGAATACCATAAATGTAAACAGTCAGGAATGGTCTGTGTTCGTCCAAGCGTAACAGGTGTCCGTGACACTGATATGACAGGCTCAGTTTGGCCACATTAAATGTAAAGTTGAATGTTGTCGAATGTCCAGTATCAATGTTGGAAACGATTCAGCGCCACACCGGCTAACATAATTATATATAGGCCCTGGTTGGCCGCAACAATGCTGGCATTCGTTTGGATGACTTGAAAGTGTTGAGGTGTTGTATAATATAGAGTGTGAGTAGACTTCAATGAATGCGAATGCGTGTATGAAAGTTCGTGAAAGACATACCTTCTAAATGACATCACACTTGTAGATGTAATTACATGCAGTAATTCATATAGTTCTTGGAACACCTCTGACGTTAGATAGACTTTAATACATCACAACGACAGGTACGCCGAAATCAACATAAAATAGTCATTGGCAATTCAGGACATAGCATGTATGAATACAGTTCATCAGCAAGCGGTGCATGTATATAATAACGCTGATCTCGTACAATTCCACGTTCTTCAGCTAGAGCAAAATACAACAAATATGTGAGTTTACACGACTCCTTTCTAACATCAGTAAGTCAGATCTATATGGGTCTACAGCAGGCCGCGCAATATGGCGGGCTTATAGATATGATGGCCTCTGTGATATTTCTATAACAAACAGGGTGAGTCAAACCTGGTTAAATGGCATCACCGCAGATAGCGGGATACAGCACCTGTAAAGTTCTTTGGGCATACACCAGCCCAGCGCATATAATATTTGAATACTTCGTGAGCCTCCTCTCAAGTATACTTAGGTGGACTCTTTTCCGCCCAGGGAAAAGTCATTAGCTGGCTACAAAACGAGTCATATAAGATTCTGAACAAATGAGGGACACAGTTTTAAGAGCAAATTACCTTACTGTCCCTTCAGAATAAATATCACAACACTCACTCGCCTCCTAGGCGTATCAGAATATAATATTGGGAACAATCTTAAACCATCTCGGTCGAACACACACAGAGGACTTTCTCAAAATCGTCTTGACCCTGTCAAAGACTCGAGCTCGACTCCTTAACCTAAGATGTCTTAAATTGCGCCAGATTCTTCGCGCCTGCGTCGAACGCTCGACCCTTAAGATAAGCTCAGATGGGTGAACATATCAGAAACAGCTGACATCGGTTCTAAAATTAGACGCTGGGTTAACAGACAAGTGGGACAACCACCACTGTGAACTACAATCCCAGTAAAACATGAGTACCTCACCCTTGATCAAGAAACTATTAAATTAAAGTCTCAAAAATTACACAGGTACATTTTAACATACTATAGACTCAGCAAACTGACCGCAACAGTTTTCCGCACCTAACCCCCCCCCCCCCCATCCCCCATCCCCCCGGGAAAAAAATGAAACTTTTTTTTAAATGCATCCAAGAGCAAGATACAACAAGCTCATAACGCACGAATGATGCGCAGATGACAAGTATCCCAAATAAATATAGCCTAATATGAGGCCAACTCGACGCATAGAACATCAGGTGAGAATATATCTCAGCACATTAGAGAAAGCATTTCTCTAAGTACACACATATCCAGGGAGGTGCCACCAATGTACACTACAGTGCTGGCAAAGTTACAATGCAAATCAAAATTAGATACATATCATATTATATTACATCAATTACCTTATTTCCAAGTTTAGCAATAGACAAATCATCAAAAACAGTGATACAATCACTTTAACCAATAAAGGTACATTATTCTAACATGCAATATATGATTTAATATCATGTTATACGATATTAACAATATAGCAGATAAATAATGTCGGAGATCAAATTCCAAGCGTGCGCATCTACAGTGTCGTCCGACTGGTACGTATGGACATCGTAATACATCATGGAAAACAACATGTACAGTTTCTCCTAGCACCAGTAATGATTCTGCTGAGAAAATACAAATAATTATATATGATAACCGTAAGATTTTCTAATATGCAGTAATCAAACATACATTCATACTATAACTGTGGCTTTGGGAACTTCCGTCCCTCATATTGTGCTAACTAAACCTTCCTCCGTTATACCAAAGGTGGTAACAGAGAAAGAAATCACCTACTTTACAACTCCAAGGTGAACACAAATGTGTTGACTTATATTGTTATAGCAAAGAACTGTCATAAGTCTAGACGTGTATCAGGAAATTTAGGACACAAGAGTTAAGTGGAGTCACGTGGGCATCTAGACAGAATATCCGCCATGACATTATCCGAACCACGGATAGCTCGCACCGTGAAATGAAAAGGTTGAAAAGCAATAGCATATCGAGTGGATCTCGAGCTCTTCAAATTCTTACTCTGAATGGCTGTAAGAGCTTTTTGGTCGGTTTCCACAATGAAATGCACACCAAGAAGGAATCTTTGTAACTGAAGGATTGACAAAACCATAGCCAACAATTCACGGTCTAGAACCGAGTAATTCCTTTCTGTCGCATTCAGTTTCCTAGAGATATACATTACAAAACGCAGAGTTCCTGAATATTCCTGCATTAATGCCGCCCAGATCCCAGTGGATGAGGCATCACTACGAAGAACAAAAGTCTTATCAGTAACAGGTAGCATTAAGATTGGAGGAGATGAGAATAAATTTTTAATCTGATCTAATGAAGATTGGCATTCATGGGACAAGCGCACCATATTAGGAGACCCTTTCTTTAATAGGGTTGAAAGAGGTGCCATAATCGAAGACAGATTCAGAATGAATCTTCCGTAAAATTGTATTAAACCTAAGAGACTACGTACTTGCTTCTTCGTCTTAGGAATAGAAAAGTTTAGTATATTAGAAGTGTTGTGGTCCTCTGTCTTCAAGGTACCATGACCAACACGGTGACCCAGGAAAGAAATTTCACTAAACCCGACATAGGCTTTATAGGGTTTTGCAGTCAAACCATGCTTGCTTAGAGTAGATAGTAACTCATATAAACCCAAATAGTGATCTTCCCAAGAATCACTGAAAAGACAAATATCGTCCAAGTATGCAATGACATCTGAACGATATGAGATAATTCGACGCTTCATGCGCACGAAAGTAGCTGGAGCGTTCATAAGGCCGAAAGGCATGAAATTCCATTGAAATAAACCCATAGGTGTTGAGAAAGCAGTGAGAGGTTTGGCTCGTTCAGTTAACGGAACTTGCCAATAACCTTTTGACAAGTCTAGTTTGGTAAAGAATCGAGAATTAGAAAGTCTAATAAGTAGATCTTCTAATAAAGGCATAGGTTCAGCATCAAATTTCGTAACTTGGTTTAATTTGCAATAATCAACGCAATGACGTATGTTGTTGTCTTTCTTTCGAACAATAACCATGGACGAAGAGTATGCTGAAGTGGATGGTTCAATTATTTTCAATTGTATCATTTCATCCAATTCTTTCTCGATTTGTGTTTGAAAATGAATAGGGATAGGGTAAGGTCTGACCCTGATAGGATTATGGTCGGTAAGTATTATGTCTTGTTCGATGACACTTGTGTGTCCAGGAATGTCGGTAAGGACATCCTGAAAAGTTTGTAACATAGAAGAAACTTGTCGCTGTTCCTCAATTGATAAATTAGGAGAAACAGTAACGTTTTTTCATGATTCCGTAGAATGAAGTGGAATCACTGGAAGAGGAATATTAACATGAGAAAAAATAGTTTCCTCATCCTGTATTACTGACAGGGATGAGAACTGACCATCTTGGCTATGCACTTCATTACTTTCAGTTGAATAAGTTTGAGGCATATTAAGAGCTTGTGCTCTTGTGACCACTGCATTAGCAGCTTGGATATTCTGCTCTTCCCAAGCAGCAATCTGCTGCGGGGAACATTCCTTAACTCCGCGAATACGACCGATGATAAGATCCGCATTAGGTTTCGGTAGAAGACACGCGTGGACATCTCCCGTAAAGAAGGGAGTAGCAATGTGAATAATAGCAGTTGGATATTTTTCCAAAGTGCCACCAAATGTCACACATTTGACCACTTTTCCAGTGGCACATGTAGGATCTATAAGAGATTGCTTAACTCTGATAGTAGTGCATCCAGAATAGAAAAGTACAGAGACTGGATTACTATTCATTAGACCTTTATGTAAGACAAGAGATCCTCTCCCGTCATGCGCAACTGCAGCAGGGAGAGCGTGAAGAGGGTGACCACAACTTAAAGTACTTACAGTAGTCGGTTCAAACAATGTTGAGCATTGGGGGCATTGAGATGCCCTCCCAAAATCAAACGCAGAACAAGTGAAAGCATTAGAGTTTTTATTATCATTCACTTGACCACAGGCTCTCTGAGACTCTTGTTGTGCAGAGTTTGCCTGGTGATAAGATCTATGTTTGTTATGCTGAGATCTACCACGATTATTATTCCCTCTGAAATGGTCATAATTTACATTACTGTGACCACAGTTCTGGTTCGAATCCCAGTTTCCACAATCACTATTGTCATTTCACCATTGATTAGAGTATCTACCTGTTTGGTTTCGATGTCCCCGCGAAGAATAGCCTTGATAGTGTCTATTGTGACTACCTCCACGCAAGTTTCCATAATTATTGGACCCAAAATAACGAGGACTGTCAGATCGCCTCCAGTTCTTATAATAAGAACCATTATGTGATGGGTTACCTTGATTCTGATCATAATTACGATTGCTCTTCTTATTAAAGTTGTGTTGAGCACCTTGAAATTTACGAATAAAGTTAGGGCCGTATGGTGCTGCAGAAGCAACTGGCAAACCTTCTTCAACTTTAGAATTGCTAATAGTAACATGAGGGTGCGCCGTGACAAACTGGCAACAATATTCTTCCATGTCCTTTATATTCTTAGGTTTACGCTCATGTAGAAAAGCCAGGAAAGACTCATTGACAGATGACATAACTTTGTCTCTAAGTAATAAGCCCATAAGAGCTTCATATGTATGTTCTGTTTTAGACAGTTCAAACCATCGTGTAAATGTAAGACGTATCTTTGAGATGAATTCTGAGAATTCTACACCAGTTTCAGGTAGCATATTCTTGAAATGAAGACGATAACCTTCTTCGGTAAGTTGATATTTCTTTAATAAGGCTGGCCTGGCAACCTCATAATTATTCTTGTCAGGCTCATCCACCATGCTTAACTTAGTCAGAGCTTCACCCTTAAGTATCTCTGACAACTGATTAACATACTCTGACTTATCCACCTTATGAGATTGACATGAACGTTCAAATCTATCCAGATAGAACGTTATATCGTCACTGGACTAATTGAAAGCAGGTAGTTTGACCGTATAAGTAGTAGTATGTGTCTTATTAGAAGCTGACTGATTATTTGGATCATTAGCACTACCCATATTCTTCAACTTCAATTTCTCTAACTCCAAATCTAAGAGTTTTTCTTCATGTTCCATTTTCGCTTTTCTCTCCTCAGCTTCTAACCTTTTATTTTCAGCCTCTCTTTCTAGCTGGATTTTTCTCTCATCAGCCTCCCATTGTAACCTTTTATCTTCAGCCTCTCTTTGTAGCTGGATTTTTCTCTCATCAGCCTCTATTTGTAACCTTTTATCTTCAGCCTCTCTTTGTAGCTGGATTTTTCTCTCATCAGCCTCTCTTTGTAGCTGGATTTTTTTCTCCTCAGATTCTCTGTCTAATCTTTTATTTTCAGCCTCTTTTTCCATCTTTTGTTTTTCCATTTCCATCTTTTGTTTTTCCATTTCCATCTGGAATTTCCTTTCATCTGCCTGCATCTGCAACCTTAAATTCTCAGCATCCATTTTCTTTTGTTCAGCTTCTATTTTCTGTCTCTTTTCTTCCGACTTCAGTGCCTTGGCATACTGACCAGTCGCGAACTCTTTCAACTTCTCACCAGATTTACCAAGGGATTTCCCTTGTGTGGCCGGGCAGGGTAGTGGGGGTTGCTGTTTAACTCGAGAGTATTAGATTTTGATTACTAGCTAGCCTGCTAGAGGTGATGATTTCTCTCTACAGACTTACAGGAATTTACCAGGTTCGGGGAAAATCCTCTAAGATGTTTTAATTTTAGAGCAGATGGTTATTGTTTGTGTTGCACCTGCAGCGATTAGCTTTGGTATGATACTTTAGTAATTTGTATGATGGCCACTTGCAAAACATATGATTCGTCAACAGCCTTTGTGTTCAATGAAACAACTGTTTTATTTAACTTTCAACAAGAACTGAGTTAAGTCAAATGGTAACTACATCAAATTCTCACAATAGCATGTCGACATTTATAAACCAGCATGAAGGTTCAATATATTATTTCTAGGATGCAACATTCCTTTTTCCCAACATCAGGATCTTCCTTTGTAAGCATATCTGTCAATTATATGCCTAGCTTGTTTTCATTGTTGCACATCTTGGAACATAGCCCTACTTGGGTTATGACCGTCAGCTCTAACTGTTTGAGCATTGTTAATGGATAGTACTTACAGACTTTAGAATTTCACAAACACTTCCAAGAATTAATTAAATATACACAACTGTGTCTGAAGTTGATGTCCTCAACTGAAATCTACACTGATTAGACAAAGCATGTCCTTGCTTTCCCGCTTTCAGTTCAATACTGCCTAAAAACATGGCTTCGTCTCCCAGTCATTTCTGGGAAAAAAAGTGAGCCTAACCATTGTTTGGAAAACACGTGACCAACGCAACTATACACGCTAAACTTGGCCTAAAATAATGCGTGGCGTTTCCAAGCTAAAACTGGCCTAATTGAACATCTGCGTTAAGATTTTCTTTTATCTTCTGTTTCTATAAAAATTTATTTTATGTTAATATAGTCTATATCTGAAAACTCACGGTATACGCGGTTACATACAGATCCCGGGGCCCTGCAAATGTATCCCGTAGGGAGACATTTGAGTACTATCAAATCTTAAAAAAATTTATCCCAAAAAATTCTTAAGTTCAAAAAATTGTTCAGAAAAATTTAAAGTTCAAAAAATTTTCTAAGTCCAAAAATAATTCGGAAAAATTTAATCTAATTCCTAAACTAGGTTCCTATATCTATGTGAGATCAACTTCTCTATAAAAACTTAGGGATGGACATCAACTCCAAAATTTTTTTTAACTATCCAGCATTTTTCATCACATTTTTAAATTGGCAACCCTGACCAACAAAAATATTCATTAAGTCATCACTCAAAAATATGGGGAGTGGTAACATTGGGAACATGAACAATAATATCCTATTTCATTATCCTAATCCACATGTATGTTATTCCAACAATATAGTTGACACACTGTATTGGACATTGTGGGGGAAAACCTAATTCTATCTCTGTGTCCTCCGAGTGGTTCAAAATTTTATGTTATTTTCACTTCTGGTGTTCTAATAAGTTTTGGTCCTAACTTATTTATTGAGTAAGCACTCCATGTATTTTGTAGTAGAAAGTATTCCTGTTTTTTTTTTCTTCAAAATATCCACATCATCTTTGCAAATGACGATCCAATTGTATAAGTCAGTTAATTTAACCGTGGTGATCCATCATGCTTTCTTTTGTTATGTATTATTGCATATGGGAAACAATTTCAGATCTGTACATCATCATTTTCAAAGCTCAATGTAACAATTTATTCTGATAAGCAATTTCAATGTACCAATTAAAATGATTAAAAATCTCATTACTTGTACTTGTTCATTTTTTTTTTTTTTTTAAATAACCTGGTATCCTTGACAATATGTATCTGTTATCGCTTGTTTATCCTCGTATACCATTTTGTTTTTCCTTTTTTTTTTTTTTTTATTTTTTTTTATAAATCCCATATTCTCCATATATATGTGGTGCTCCAATATTTTATAGGTGTGGATCTTTCCTGGTCTTCTTGTTTATACTGGGAATTCATCATTATTTCCTTTCAATGTATGACTTCTAACAATATTTTTATCAACAACACATCGACTAATCATTTGTAAACATCAACAAAACTTTCATAATTTTATCGCAATATGAGGTAAAATACATATTTTCAGGATTTCGACACCAACTCTGCCTTCGCAGGTCGAAGGTTAGTCAGAGTTATGTAGTGCCTGTAATTCTGGGTATGTTATGAGTATATTAAATCGTCAATTTATTTCAACTATCTTACAACATTCTGTAATTCATGATAGGGAATAGTCATTTGTTATACAACCATGTTCATATTACAAAGGCAATGAGCAACAAAAAAATCAAAAAGATTTCTTCTCCAAAAATGCGGATGTATCTCTATTTCCTTTACCTCTGGGCGTAGCAATTATTCAGTCATTATTTTTTTTCTCATTATTTAATCTCCATTTTGTGTCCTTAGTACCTGTGGTTCCATGGGATTATCATAATCTATTGGTCCTTGTCTACTGATAATCCTTCAATAATGACTTCAAATATGGTCCTCATATGTGTAACAATCATCTGCTCTGATTTGTTCTATGTCCATGGTATTCATAAAATATTCCATTATCTCTTTGTCTTATCTCGTAACCACGAAAGACTAAGATTATTCCTCCAATGTTAATGTGGGGGATTTTGTGCATAAACATTACAACAAAATCTCAGTTGTGACAACATAAAGTTTCACCTTAATATAAAATGGCATCTTCATCATACATAACCTAGTTGCTTCTTCATCTTATGTGTCATTAGTGGTTATCATCTGGTAATGGGTGTTCAATGTGGGTTCAGCATATACAAATGCTGTAAAGGGGTATTTCATTTGCTAGGTCAGCATGTGCAAATGCTATTTCTTTAACATGGGCAAAGGCATCATCAACAAATAGGTGCAATTTGTTCAATCTGGGGTTAGCATATACTAATGCTCTCAAGGGATTCTTCATTTGCAGAAAATCAGCATGCGCAAATGTCATTGGGGTATTTGTGATAGGCAGTATCAACAAAATATTGTTGGAGTATCAGAGATCATGCTGGTGGGGGTGTATGACTGGTAATGGGCAGTAGGAGTAAAAACTAATTTCTCACTCTGAAATGGTGATTTATTTTCTCTTTTTCTTTTCTTTTATGTCGGCTGCTAACCTCAAGGCAGTCAATGTTTTACAATATTGGCTTATCATCATCAAAATGTGTGAGGGTGGCATATAAACATATAGCAATCCTATAGAATGTTTTCTCTTCTTTTCATTTTTTCTTTTATGTCGTTTCAATATAGTGGAATGGAAAAATAGTAAGTCAAAGATGAGTAACAGTGGAGTGAAGGAAATCTTACTATAGAGAGTCAAGGTTGGGATATGGAATCTCTTTAGGAGAATGTTTAAAATTCTTGACAGTACTAATATACATCTGGGTCTAAAATAATAATGTACATTTGAAAATAAATAATCCTGTGGAGAAAAATAGCATAACATGCAATACTAGTTTTGGGTATGAATTTTATGCTGTTAAGAGATCTCATAGTAGGAACAGTATGATTGGTCAAGGTGATAGAATAAAGGAGTTTAGCATAAAAGAGATCACAGAAATATTAGTATGGGGTAAGAAAAAGTACTGGTGAATGAAGCGTGGAATATGATCAGTTACAAAAGTGTAGATCCATGTTACAACAGAATAGTGTGACACATGTGTTATAGGTAAGGTTTTGTAACATTCTAAATTTTAAGAAAATGTCTGTAACTAAGTAATGTCTGTAAACTCGTAACACCGTGTGTTATCAATTGTTTTGTAGTTTTTTATTTTACAACATTATACTATCTAAAGAAAATCCTCCGTGGGCTGGTCTTGATTTTCCTCTGGCATCAGTATTCTAAGGCTGGAAAAAATAACTTTCTCAGTGAGGCTTTGACATCTTAGTCTGGAAGCAAGTCATTTGAACTGTCAAAAACTGAAAATAGAGTACATGGGGAGAGTTAGTACATTGTTAAACATAAGTGCACATTCGCGGTGACCGTACATGGGATGGCATGTACATTGAAGACTTGAGGGGCGTGTCTCAGCAAAGCTTCAGTAATAAGTCCTTTAGTTGTGCCGCCATCTCTAACTTTGCAATGTCTCGACTGGTTAGGCGAGCATCATACTGAGTAAATGTGGGTGACACTGCATTTGCTGATTGTTGGGGCGCTGAGGACATTGGCGAATGCGGTGATGGCTTAACATCTTTTGATTGCGGTGATGGTTTCCCTGTGGTTGGGGTTTGCATGGCGGGAACATCTGTTAGTTTTGAGGCAGGGGCATGTTTCGCCTTGATTTTTCTTCTGACCTGGTTGTGCTGAACGTTAGCACCGGTTACCATGGGCACAGTAATTTGCACACTGTTGTTTTTGACTAGTTGAGATGAGGCTAACACTTCTCGGCTTGGTTTGGGAACATGATTGCGTTTCTTCAGAATCTTTCGTCTGATATAGTTGTGCTGTATACGCGGAATTTTGTTGCTAGGAATTGAGTCATCAGATTCTGTTTTATAGGCGCGTTTGACGCTGGAGCTGACTGGTACGAATAATGTACTCTCCGCATCACTGGTTTCAATGGAACTAGCTGTATCAATGTCTGTTTCTTGTTCGTACAATTCCACCATTTCTCTGTCATTCTGTTCGTTGGGGTCTGACAAAGCTGTGCCGGGGTTGACACTGTAATTTCGCATTTCTTGTTGCGTTTCGTCTTCATACAGATTGCTGGTATATGGTTCAACAATCTGCTTGGGTATCGTTTCTTCAGGATCTGATTGTTCTGAACGAGCAATCTTGTTCTTGTGGTATAGCAGTGTTTGTCCTTCGCTGGTATTCCAACTGGAACTGCCTGAACTGGGGGTGTGATAGGTATCAGCTGACGATTTATCACTGCGGGAGTAAGTTTGAGTGTTAATATAAGGTGCTTTCGTGTTGTCATCGTGTGACGTCTGTGGCATGATTTCTTCATTTCTAATGCGCAGGTCTCTGTCTTCGAGTCGATTACGCAATTCAAGTGGTGGGATATCTTCTTCGCTTTCGGACGAGTCTCGTTGTTGTCTTGCTCGATGTAGTGCATCGGTGGGTGGTCTGGGTATGCGGTCGTCTTGGTAAAATTCAGAGTCTGTCGTCTCTGACTCTGATATGTCAGACGGATCTGTACTGGATGGATTATAATTTAGGGTGGCCTTTCTGACTGGTCTTGTATTTGTCGTCAGAGGCGGAATGGGCCGGTGATTATCAATTTTTATTTGTTTTACGTGAGCTTTTGTTTGGTGTTGTTTCTCTTCATTCCAGATAATGAAGTTTACAGGCGTAGTTTGTTTCATGATTTTGTAGCCATCTAACCATCGGTCATCGAATTTTGAACTGCGTACATGTTTCTTGTAGTATACTCTGTCTCCTATTTTGTACGTTGGTAGCTTGGCTGATTTATCATGTTGTTTCTGTTTCTTGTGAAATGCCTTCTGCGTATTTCGTTGTGCAATCTGGTGAGCTTTATACTTTTCTTGAAGGATTATTTCGACGGGATCTTCTCCCATGTATTTTCGTTGTGGGCGAAGTAGGTTGTCTAACGGAAAATTTGGTTCTCTTCCGTATAGCATGAGAAATGGTGACATTCCTGTGGTATCATTCACGTTTACTCGGATGGCTTCAAGAGCTTGGTTAATGTATAGGTCCCAGTATTGGTGGTTCCCCTTGATATATTTGCTAATAATATCATGTAGGGTGGCGTGCATGCGTTCATTTCTGCCATTTGCATTTGGGCAATAATAAGTGGTTGTTGTATGCTCAATATTCAGCTGGTGTAAGGTGGCTTTAAATGGGTTACCTATAAACTGTTTACCGTTGTCCGAAATAATTCGTTTTGGACAGCCATGCCTGGGAATGAATTCTTGTAAAAAAATTTGCGTGATGGACTGCGATGTGGCATCACTGAGTGGGTAACTTTCTGGCCAAACAGAGTATTGGTCAACTATGTGCAGGAGGTATTTGTTGCCTGATTGGGTGAGTGGGTAAGGACCTGATAAGTCAATGCTCACTGTTTGCATGGGGTAATGGGAAGGTTGCATTTCTTGAAGAGGAATTAAATGTGGCTTCATGTTTCTCAATTTACATGTTCTACAGGTGGCTACATATTCTGTAATGTCTTTGTAGAAAGTTTGCCAATAATACCTTTTCTTTATGACATCAATTGTTTTGTCTCTTCCCATGTGCCCGTTGTTATCATGAAACTGTAGCAATACTTCCGCGACTAGATGTGCTGGAATGACTTTTCTTAGTGTCCCTTCTTGTTTACTATCAATATAGTATAGAGCTCCATCCGTTGGGTGTACTGTAAAATCTTTACTTTTTGTTGGGTTTTCCTTCACGTATGTGAGCAGCTTAACAATTTCTGCATCTTTCGCTTGTTCTACTCTCATGTCAAGCATATCTTGACTTTCTTCTTCTACTTGAGTGGCAGAATCTGAGGTACTTCTTCGACCTGGTGAAGTAATTTCGTTAATTTCTTTAGCATTATCGTCAATCTCTGAGGATGTGCCATCATTTTTGACTCTAATTGTTTTCACTTCGGTTTCATCATCATAAAGATTTTCTTTTATCTTCTGTTTCTATAAAAATTTATTTTATGTTAATATAGTCTATATCTGAAAACTCACGGTCGTTACACTTCGGTTAAAGTAACTCTCAGACTATTATATCATGATATAGAGTATCCTAAAATTCTTCTCATGTCCAACTTCTGGTAACAAACAAGTTTTATAAAACTTGTAATAATACAGCTCACTTTAATGTTAATACAGTCTTGTTATTATTCTACCTTTTATAAAATATCTGAGCAATAGATAATCACCTCTCTAATTATCCTTTTAATAAAGCACTTGTATAATCAGCTCACTTTATCCCAACCTCTGTGGGAGACAAGTCTTTCAATAAAGAACTTGTATAATCACCTTTATAATAATATGAGCAATAATCACCTCTATAATCTAATTACCCTATAGTACCAATAGTGTATGACTATTGATAAGATCTTTCTTTGGGAGACAGACGTCATCATCAGTTGATAAACTCTTTTAATACAAGACCCTTGCCCTGAGCAAGAGACATGCTGAAAAATCTGAAGCTCACTCGAACATCACCAGAGTTAAATACTGTGTTGTTGTGTTGCTCGTGGTTTGAGTATGGAATGTCAACTTGACCTACGCAGTGGTGTGTAGACATAGATTGAGTGTGTAATATGCGAATGATAGGAAGAGTTCGTGGTGTTGACAAATGTTCTTTTCTCACACTCATGTATGGCTGGAAGTCATCGACACCAACGACTGTGTACCTTTACTACAGTTTAATTGGACGTACACACTCGACAGCACAGATAGTGACAAATCACAGGTTGGCATAATACATCATGGTACAGTGGATAAATGGTCTTGCAATGTTACATGGGCACTCATGTAGAATAATAGTATAATGGACTGTCAATAGCCAAGCACTCAGTATTGCCCATATATATATCATCTGAGTTTACTGACAAAGCACGTCAGATTATAAACAATATCCAAGATGACTTCTAGACCTAATCTCGTCTAGTGAAGATTCCTTAACATAATGTCCAGCACAGATTTTTTCCATATAATCAAATTGAACCGCTAGCAATGGGTTCTCATGTGTAGCAGTGATCTCTGGACTAATCAAGCGATAATACGGGCATCCCTTTTCTCTTCTTGAAAGTCACTAAATGTTTTTACAAGATGGCTTCTCTCGTGAGCTGTCACTCACGTTTGGATACAGATAATGAATCTGTCTTAAAGTTAGTCATTCATTAAATGTTTCATTGCTCTGTAGATTCTATCATGATACAATTGACTGCATTCTACAGGATATAGTGCTGCTAGGAATCAGAGTCGTTTTCCATCTAGTTAAATGCATCCTCTCAGATGTACAAGTCATACCTATCGAAAAACGGTGGCTTCGTACGAGAGTTCAAAAGAGTATCTTTTATTACCTGCGTATCAGAAATATGATTCTGCCATTCCTTGGCAATAAGAATACCCATGATCAGGGCGAAGCCAAAACACACCTCTCTAGAGACACATCCGCCGAACAGCCTTTGACCTCTCTAGAGACAAAAGAACATATAGTTCGACTTAGATATGTAAAGATATACAGATATAAGACAGACTCGTCCTACTCAGCCAAACAATACACATAAATTCAGGCCATAGATATTCTGAAGCAAGAACAATCTATTACTACCCAAACAAAGAATAAATCGCAGTAAAACTGGATTCATCCGCGGAGTTCGATCGAAAGAGACGACACAACTTTCAAGGGAAGTAACTCAATAATGACTTTCCCTTAAGCACTAAAAAATATCTATTTTGTTTACAAAATATTTGCGAACATAACAAGTATACCAATGTATAATATTGTAAGATATCAAAGACTGCACGTAACAACTATATATAAACATATCAACAACGTATTACAACCAGTACTAACATAAACAAAGAACAAGCACCAAAGACAATACGATAACATTCGCAGAAGTCCAATAAATTAAAAAGCGAAACTAAAGACAAATCTCACAAAGCATGTGATGATAACTGCGAAAAGTGAACAAAATACATTACGCCACAGTGTATAAACATAAAGGTTGTATAAAACTAAATGAAAGGAAGAGAAGACGAACAGATACAAACAAATCAAATCAAAAAACTAAAGAACAGAGAGAAGAAAAAAACAACAAAGAAAAGTACACCTCGTCACAACTAAACAAAAATAGCAACAATTATCGCTAGCAATATCACTGAGGAAATTTGCACAGTCCCTAAAGAACGCTTATAGTAGGCCCTCTGTTACGTGGGATCTCCTACCACAAGACAACATGTAAACACGTAAACATAAAAGCATAAACAAGGATGTTTAAATGTGGAGGGCTTAGTTCAAAACACAATACAAGGCACAGTTCACAACAATAAACAGGCCACTTATCTTTACACTCCTGTCGTCAACAACAGCAACGATGAAGAACTATCGTTAGCATTCTAAGGATTAGATGATCCAACATTGAAAACACATCAGAACTTGCTTCCAAAATGATGATAACGGTGATAATAACGGCACTTGACCTTCTTAATGCAACAGCTGAACTTGCTTCTATCAAACAGTGACAGTACTAGTAACGGCACTTGACCTTCTATACTACTGCATCATCAATGAAGGTATAGTAACTTGACCTTCTGGCCTAGTTACGTCCTGTTAAGCTGGGATAGTCAATGTGTCAACCACTACACAGCTCTGAGTACTCTCAATCGTAGACGACTTGATAACTTCCGAAATAGCCCCATAAGCTGGCACACCATAAATGTAACGGGGTATTTTACGTAGAAGAAGGTTCATACTGAATACCATAAATGTAAACAGTCAGGAATGGTCTGTGTTCGTCCAAGCGTAACAGGTGTCCGTGACACTGATATGACAGGCTCAGTTTGGCCACATTAAATGTAAAGTTGAATGTTGTCGAATGTCCAGTATCAATGTTGGAAACGATTCAGCACCACACCGGCTGACATAATTATATATAGGCCCTGGTTGGCCGCAACAATGCTGGCATTCGTTTGGATGACTTGAAAGTGTTGAGGTGTTGTATAATATAGAGTGTGAGTAGACTTCAATGAATGCGAAGGCGTGTATGAAAGTTCGTGGAAGAAAATCCTTCTAAATGTCATCACACTTGTAGATGTAATTACATGCAGTAATTCATATAGTTCTTGGAACACCTCTGACGTTAGATAGACTTTAATGCATCACAACGACAGGTACGCCGAAATCAACATAAAATAGTCATTGGCAATTCAGGACATAGCATGTATGAATACAGTTCATCAGCAAGCGGTGCATGTATATAATAAAGCTGATCTCATACAATTCCACCTTCGTCAGCTAGAGCAATAGCATTTGAGGATGACCAAGTTATTTTATGCGTATTCAGTTTATAAAGTCAAAGTCCCTCGGGTTCTTATCACTTTTGTAGGATTCCGTAATACTGTTCGTTGGTATCGATAATGTCTGCTTTAACCCTTGTGATACATTATGTGCTGAACATGTTTCATATTAAATATTCGACCCTTGACTGACCTGTATTAGTCTCTTGTCTTATTGATTATATTGGCAGTGTGAGATGCAGCGTGTTAAGACATTAATCATCACTGGTCATGATCAGTTGAAGATAAATAGCATTTAACTCAACTCCGAATACGACAGTTGATAAGACCGTGATTTTGACGACTCAAAATATTTAATTAGTAATTTCATACCATGAGCAGACACCAACTACATGGGAACAAAAGTCACATCACATTCATGTACGATCTGTAAGAGTTCTCATTATTTCATAAACACATGTTCACAATCTCTATCTAGAGTTCTGGTTCAAGGTCAGTTCCTTTTAACGGCCAATGTCCTTTGGCATAAATTCAGAGGCTAACTAGACTTACTCCCGTCGCTAGTTTATACAATAGCCTTTTGCACTAGACTTAACTATCCTGCTAGTTCTGCAATACACTTATTATGCTAGGCTTACGTCTACTGCTAGTCGTTTAATATCCGTTACACTAGGCTTACGCTTGCCGCTAGCTGTACAATATCCATCTATACTAGTCTTACACTATTGCTAGTAACATAATGTTCCTTTGGCATACCACGCCAGGCTAATCTGCCATAATTATGCAAACTGCGTTATTCATAAGACGACTTACGTTTGGTTCAAGAAATACACTGCTCAAATGGCTTCCCAGCCACACAATTAATAAGTGGTCGTACCACACAATATAAGTGGCAATGGCCACACTTCTAAAACACACTGCCGTTCGGGTCAAAACCCACAAGTCGAATGACGTTGCAAAGACATACGCGTCATGCATAGAGATATGCATACTACGTCGTTAATATATATTCAATTGCGATGTTCCACGGTGCAGCAATCCGAGTTGGCCAAACTCAAATGCTTGCACACATGCAACAATCATCGACATCGGTCGATGAGATATATCTCTATTCGTTTGAGGTGTTCCATGATACAGCCATTCGGATCGAGCACAAATCCAAATGTCTGTAAGCATGAAACAATCATCGACATCAGTCGCGGAGATATAATCATTTGAGGAATGCGCCATGCTGCAGACATGAAGCAATCCTCAACATCATCCCCCTCACTTCCAAACGTGACACTTGTGGCACGGATGATAGTGATGGAGAAGACGCTCGTCTCCCGAACATATCAATATTAGTACTACCTACTTATAAACATCATAATCATTAAGTAGACACATTAAATTTTATAACATTAATAATAGCACTTGTCAACATGGTGACTAAAGAGTTAATTCAATTTCTTCTCAGAGAAGTTGCGCGATAAAAGATCTGCCAAGTTATTGTCTGATCCAGCAATAGGCAGAATCGTAAATGAAAATTCTTGAATCAACAAATACCATCGGTGTATTCTAGCGTTACGCATTGTTCTAGCTGTTATGTAAGTAAGAGGACTATGGTCTGTCATAATGTAAAAGTGCGTGCCGATGAGGTATCTTGCTAGCTTCTCCAGGCACCAGACAATCGACAGGAGCTCACGTTCCCCTGTCGCATACTTCTGTTCAGCCGGAGTCAGTTTCCTCGACACATAGAAACATGGATGGAGTGTTTCCTTGTAACATTGCAGTAAACAGCCAACCATGGAGTAACTCGAGGCATCTGATTGCAGTATGAATGGAATACGTATATTCGGTAATAACAAAATAGGTGCATTGCTAAATAATTTCTTAATTGTTACCAAAGCGCTTTCGCAATCTTTGTCCCAACGTACCTTATTAGGACTACCTTTGGTCAACAGTGCGGACAAAGGTGTAGATAGTTGTGCGAAATGCGGGATGAACTTATGGTAATAGTTTATCAAGCCTAAAAGGCTTCTAACTTGTTTCTTAGTTGAAGGGGTAGAAATCTCTAGAATTCTTTTGACTGTATTGTCGTCAGGATACAGTTTGTGGTTACCTATTCGGTGACCAAGAAAAGAAATTTCCTGACAACCTATTTGGACCTTTGAAGGTCGCACAGTCAAACCATGCATACGTAACGTATGTAGAAGGGAAGTTAAACCATCAATATGGTCTTCCCACGAGTCATGAAATAGGCAGATGTCATCGATGTACGTGATGACATCTTTACGATCGCCAAGAAGGCGGCGCATCATGCGCACAAACGTCGCTGGCGCATTCACCAACCCAAAACACATATAATTCCATTGGTAGAGCCCAAAAGGAGTTGTGAAAGCTGTGTAAGGTTTGGCATTTTCGGCAAGAGGAATTTGCCAGTAGCCTTTAGAGAGATCTAGTTTGCTAAAGAAAGTAGCATTAGATAATTCTGACAAAAGATCATCTAAAAGTGGCATAGGCTCACCGTCTGTGATTGTAATTTTGTTCAATCGCCTAAAATCAATACAAATACGTAAAGAATCATCCTTCTTTTTAACTATCACCATTGGGAATGCATATGGTGATTCCGAAGGAGATATCACACCTAAACGTATCATCTCTTTTAACTCTTTTTCTACCCTATCTTTGTGGTGTAAAGATATAGGATAGGGTCTAAGTTTGATAGGTTTATAATCAGTAAGAGTAATATCATGGGATATAAGCGATGTCTGACCTGGAAGGTCGGTGAGAACATCATTGAAAGAAATGAGAATATCCCGAACTTGATCTTGTTGTGACGAAGATAGTGAAGAAGAAATAGTCACGTCTTTCCAAGATTCCGATGATTGCAAAGAAGGTAGTTGGAATTGTAAAGGGATAGACGAAGTGGTATCTTCTTCATGAACAACTGCAAAAGAAGCAGTATGATGTGAAGAATCATCAATAGAGTTAATAACAGGAATTAATTCCTGTGGTCTTTCAACTGCTAATTTTAGCATGTTGACATGGAAGGTTTTGATTTTACCTCTAACGTTTACCGAGTAGTCAACATCTGTGACTTGTTTGATAACATCAAATGGACCTTGCCATGATATCAGTAATTTGTTATCGTTATGAGGTAGCAACAACCAAACTTTTTCCCCTGGTTTGAATGATCTTAATATTCTCTTTTGATTATGTAATAATCTTGATCGTTGAGTGGCTGATTTTATACTCTGGGATGCATAAGTGCACGCATCGATGATTCGTTGTCGGAGATCAATCACTAACTCGTAGCTGTTTCGAGTGGCTGTATCAATTGATGCTCCAATCAACAAATCCTTGAGTATCATCATTGGTCCGCGAGGATTCGAACCATAAACCAATTCGAACGGAGACCACCCCGTGCTCTCGTGGGCACTTCACGAAAAGCAAAACAGGGCCGCCGGCAGAAGCCTGTCCCATTCACGAGGGCATTCTTCAGTTATCTTAGATAACATCTGTTTTAGAGTGCTATTGTAGCGCTCGCACACACCGTTTGATTGAGGCCTATACGCACTACAAAACGAGTGGTGAACAGATAACATGGATTCTAAATCCCTCATAATGTTGGAAGTAAATTGTGATCCTTGATCTGACAATATATCTTCCGGAAAACCGATTCGACAAAATATTGAAAATAATGCATCAGACACGGATGCAGTTGTGATGGTTTTTCAATGGTATGGCCTCTGGCCAACGCGTGCAAAGATCTACGCAAGTTAAAATATAACGAAATCCATTATTTGAAACAATTGATAACGGACCCACTATATCTACTGCAATCTTTTTGAAAGGTCTCTCAGGCACGTCTGTAATCTGTAAGGGTGCCGTATGGAACCTGCCCTTACGTGCTATACCTTGGCATGTTGTACATGATTTGCAGTATAACTTTGTATCTTTATTAACCCCAGGCCAATAAAATTGTGACGTAACACGAAACAATGTTCTTTTGATCCCCATATGCCCTGCCATAGGGGAGTCATGACCTGTTTGTAGGACCAATGGTCTGTATTCTTTAGGTACTATCACTTGATGTATAATTGTTTTGCCATCATCATAATATCTAGTGAGTATTGATTTCTTTATCTTGAACCATTGTTTAGCCCCTCTTGTGTATTTAATAGTTTTTTGTTCTGCTCGGCTAAACAATCCTTGTAAAGTTGGGTCACTCTTCTGTTTTTTCTGCAAAAACAGAAGGTGAAACAGTGCCAACTTGAGACATAATTGTATCTATTATAGGAAGAGGTGGTGTAGCCATGTCCGTAGCTAACTGTTGTGCTCTCGTTACAACAGCATTTGCCACCTGTGGGTGAGATTCAACCCACATTGCAATCTCCTCAGGAGTGCAATCTTTAACTCCTGGTATGTTTCCTATTATAATTTCAGTTATGGGTGCTCTCAAGCCGCAGGCATAGACAGTGCCTGTGTAAAAAGGAGTATCAATGTATACTCGTGCCACAGGGAAAGTTTCTATATTCCCACCAAATGTGACACACTTAACTGATTTGCCTGTAAAAGCAGAGGGCTCGATAAGCGAGTGCTTTATGCCTATCGTTGAGGACCCAGTGTCACGCAAAACTCTTACTACCTTACCATCCAATATTCCGGGATGAAATGTAAGATAACCGACATTTACACATGCCGACATTGTTGGCATACAATGACCACAATCAAGTGTAATTGTAGACTTTAATCTGTTTTTCGACTGACACTCATAACATGTATCATTCATTACCATACATGCGTTCGCATGATCATTATCATCATTACCTTTTTCCTTTTTAACACTGCAACTATTTGCATGTCTATGTTTATTTTTGTCTCTCGACGGAGATCTGGCATTACCTTTGTTATTATTGACTGACTTTTTATTGCTATAATAAAAATCAGTAGAGTCATCCTTCCTGGCATCTCTACCATAAGATGATCTCTGTTTATAGTATCCTTTTTGATGTGAACCATCATAATCCCTGCCTCTGTGATACCCACGATCATGAGGTGAATATCCTCTATAACCTCGTCGATATGAATTCGAAGGAGAGCGATGACGACGGAAGTTATAAAAACCTCTGTCGGATTGATAATAATCTGAACGACAACGTCCATCAAAGCTCTTCGATCGAGGTCTTTGATCATGTTGTGCCGCGCACACAGGCATAGGATCTCGAATAGTCGATCTATGAAGATCTTTATTCTGATGTGCGGTCTGATACTGTCTTCCGAGTTTTTTCATACTCATCGATAGAATTAGGATGTCTTTCCTGTAAAAATGCTTCTAATTCAGTGCTGCATGCGGATAAAACTTTATCTCGCAGCATGAGATCTATAACACCTTCATATGTTTTATTTATACCAGATAGATCAATCCATCTGCTAAGGAAATGTTTAATAGATGCAATGAATTCACCAAAATCTGCATCCTTGCTTGGTTTAGCCGCATGAAAGCGATCTCTGAATCCAGACTCAGTTAACTGGAAACGTCTTAGTAATACCTCTTTTACGACATCGAAATCGCTTCTGCTCTTTTCATCAAGACTCATGAAACATTTAAGTGAGTCACCAGTCAAAAAATCAAGTAAAAGACTGCTCCATCTTTCCTTGGGTATGTTCAGAGCTGTGACCTTCATGATGAATCTAGATAAGAAAGAGTCAACACAATCGCGAGTCTGGTCAAAATGTGGCATTTTTAACTTAGGATAAAAAATATTTGTACCAGCCGCAGTCTTAGTCTGTTCAGACTGCACTTTAGCTAATTCTAAAGCTTTTTCTTTTTCTGCATGAAGTTTTAATGTTTCCATTTCCATGGCATTTTTTATGTGCTTGATCCAGTTGCATAAGTTCCATTTCCATTCCATTCTAATTCTTTTCTCGTTGAGTTTCCCTCGTTCTCTTTCTCAAATTTCTGTCTTTTTCTTGTTGAGCTAATTCTTTTTCTCTGTCTTTTTCTTGTTGAGCTTTAAATCTCTCATTTCGCCTTTCTTGTTGAGTTCTAATTCCATTTATCTTTGGATATCTCTGTCTTTTTCTTTGAGTTCTAATATCTCTTTTTCAATTTCAATTCCCTTTCTTGGGTTAATTCAAACCTCCTAAGCTCATCAGCTCGTTTAGTCATTTCGCGCTGTTCCATTCTTTCCAGACGCGATAAATATTCATCATATTTCGTATCTGCAAAACTTTGTAGTTCCGCCCCTGATTTTCCATAACTTTTTCCAATATCAATGAATTCCTGTAGTGTAGACATGATAATAGGTTTCTGAGTACCTTCAATAGTCTATAATATACACCAGGATTATAGAACTCACTATAATATGTACATGAATATATTAATCAATAACAAACAAGTTCCAAGAACATGTGACAAAGACAGTGAAAACAATCAAATGAGTTACAATGAAATGATTTTTTCAGTTATACGACAACACTTTACACTTATAAAGTAAATAAAGGAGACTTATAAACAGTAATCAGTAAAAGAAAGAAAAGAATTTACATCAAAAAAATATAACAAGACAAGTCGTCTTAACGAACGTGTAGACAAAGAAGTTTTAGATCACACACGACAACAATTGTCAACGGTACTGAAATTAGGTTATGTAAATAAAGAGGACGTAATTCACTTGACGCAACAGCTAAGTACACAAAATATGGTTATATACTGCGAAAACTGAAGAAACATTTATATCCTGACTCAAAAGAAAAAATATAATCAGTCAGATCCTCAGTCAGCAAATATAAGCATGCAAATCTAATAGAAGTTAACATTCACTGAAGTTTTCCTGGGAAAATTCCAGTCAATATTAAACACGACGAATATACGAATATACGAATAAACATGAATGGGGGAACACAGATGATAGTAAAAAGTAAGTAAAGTGATGATGAACTGTAGACCAAAGCTAATGCAAGGACAATATGATAATGTTCAAGCACCCAAGCACAATCAAGAACTTATCTGTTTAGCTGTCCCTCTGAGAAATACATGAGTGCATGTAATTCTAAAGTTCCATCGTGTCTTCAACAGATGAAGTCCATTGATGGTAGACCTTGACCTCGCAGTAGGGAACCGTTTGAAAGTATTGCTTCGGTCTTCGAACGTAGTTTCTTCAATCGATCTGCGTCGCAGCCTCAGATGAATTTGATGAAGAGATACATTCTCCACTGGTTCAGGTTCTCGAGTGGAAGATTACCGTTCTATCTGCGTGAATCAGTCTCTTTGTGGAAGAAAAAATTCGGATTCTCTCAGGCAATGTTGTCTGCTAACGTTGACGGCATCGATGTAGTGACGTCACTTTCTGTCCTGCGCATTTCAGTTGCCAGTTAGGCTTGAAAGAATGATTTTGCCTTCAAAACGTGCATCATTAGTTTGACTTTCTTCGATACTTGAAGGGGGAATCCAGTATTCACGAAATCCAGACACTTTCTGACACCAGTATGTTACGAATCGGGCTGATCGGGACCCCCGTATGTTCTGGGTGCTTCGATGACTTCTAGTATTTGAGGATGACCAAGTTATTATATGCGTATTCAGTTATAGAGTCAAAGTCCCTCGGGTTCTTATCACTTTTGTAGGATTCCGTAATACTGTTCGTTGGTATCGATAATGTCTGCTTTAACCCTTGTGATACATTATGTGCTGAACATGTTTCATATTAAATATTCGACCCTTGACTGACCTGTATTAGTCTCTTGTCTTATTGATTATATTGGCAGTGTGAGATGCAGCGTGTTAAGACATTAATCATCACTGGTCATGATCAGTTGAAGATAAATAGCATTTAACTCAACTCCGAATACGACAGTTGATAAGACTGTGATTTTGACGACTCAAAATATTTAATTAGTAATTTCATACCATGAGCAGACACCAACTACATGGGAACAAAAGTCACATCACATTCATGTACGATCTGTAAGAGTTCTCATTATTTCATAAGCACATGTTCACAATCTCTATCTAGAGTTCTGGTTAGAGGTCAGTTCCTTTTAACGGCCAATGTCCTTTGGCATAAATTCAGAGGCTAACTAGACTTACTCCCGTCGCTAGTTTATACAATAGCCTTTTTGCACTAGACTTAACTATCCTGCTAGTTCTGCAATACACTTATTATGCTAGGCTTACGTCTACTGCTAGTCGTTTAATATCCGTTACACTAGGCTTACGCTTGCCGCTAGCTGTACAATATCCATCTATACTAGTCTTACACTATTGCTAGTAACATAATGTTCCTTTGGCATACCACGCCAGGCTAATCTGCCATAATTATGCAAACTGCGTTATTCATACGACGACTTACGTTTGGTTCAAGAAATACACTGCTCAATTGGCTTCCCAGCCACACAATTAAAAAGTGGTTATACCACACAATATAAGAGGCAATGGCCACACTTCTAAAACACACTGCCGTTCGGGTCAAAACCCACAATCGAATGGAAGTGGCAATGGCCACACTTCTAAAACACACTGCCGTTCGGGTCAAAACCCACAAGTCGAATGTCCTTACAAAGACACACGCGTCATGCATAGTGATATGCATACTACGTCGTTAATATATATTCACATTGCGATGTTTTCCACTGGTGCAGCAATCCGAGTTGAATAAAACTCAAATGCTTGCACACATGCAACAATCATCGACATCGGTCGATGAGATATATCTCTATTCGTTTGAGGTGTTCCATGATACAGCCATTCGGATCGTTGCGCAAATCCAAATGTCTGATGGGTGAACATGAAAACAATCATCGACATCAGTTAACGCGGACAACCACCACTGTTAACTACAATCCCAGTAAAACATGAGTACCTCACCTTTGATCAAGAAACTTTTAAATTAAAGTCTCAAAAATTAAACAGGTACATTTTAACATACTATAGACTCAGCAAACTGACCGCAACAGTTCTACACCATTTATTAACGTCATAGTCACGAAGACATCATGGAAACACAGTTTACAGCAAAATATGAAGCATCAAGTAGGTAAATCTCTGGAAACTCTGTTACAGGTACTAAATCCCAAATACATAGGCTGCCGAACAAAGCAGCTCACATTCCACGATAACCACTAGCACAGAAGAGGAAACAAATGGTGATGAAGATAACATAAAGATGGAAGAATTGAAGGTAGCACTGGAAAAAATCAAGATGGGCAAAGCAGCAGGGAATGATGGTGTAACACCATAAATGGTTAAGTGCATGGGAGAATCAGGCGACCTATTACTTTTTAATGGTCCTACAGGCAGCGTGGTGCAACAAGACCATACCAAAGGACTGGGAGCTGACCATCATAACACAAATTTTCAAAAAGGGTGACAATCGACAATGTTGAAACCAGAGAGGCATACTCCTTCTCAGTGTCCCTGGTAAAATCTACTCTAGAATCCTAGAGCAGAGACTCTGACGCCTAGCTGAGCCACAATTGGATGAGGTCCTGTGCGGATTCCGAGCAAACCGAAGTACTCAAGACCTAATCTTCACACTCAGACAGCTGAGTGAAAAGGCCCTTGAGTATAAGTGAGATCCATCTTTGTTTCATAGATCTGGAAAAGGCATTTGTTAGGGTCACCTGGAGCAAACTTTGGGACTGTTTGGCAAGGAAGAACATTAAATAAATTAAGAGAACATTCCAGCACCTCTGATTCATGCTTTACAGAGCTTCTACAAGTCTTGCAGAAATTATGTGAGGACAGCAAACCATAAGTCAGAAGAATTCAGGACCACCAGTGGTGTTAGACAAGGTGATATCCTGTCACCTTGTCTTTTCATACTCCTCATGGACGATGTTATCAAGTCATGTAAGGAGAGAACAAGAAAGTATTCAGTGGGGTACTAGAAGATGAGACAGAAATGTAATTTAGAGCTGGCATTTGCTGATGATGTTGCCCTGATTGCTAAATCAGAGGCACATCTCCAAACCAACCTGCAAGTCTTGAAGGAAGAGCTGGAGAAGAGAGGAATGGTCATAAGCAGCTCTAAAACAAAATCCATTGTGATATCACGAAAAGAAAGAAGACATCAGATTAAGCTACGAGAACAGGTCCTGGAGCAGGTCAACCACTTTAAATATCTCGGAGCTGTTATAGACCGAAAGGGAGGCATCAAAGAAGAGTTGGCCACTCTAAAAGCAGCAGCTGGTAGACTTTTTCAGGCCATAAATCGATGATTCCTCAGCAAGAGAGAAGTTGGTAAGAAAACGAAGATGGCTGTATACCGCTCCACCTATGTCCCAGTCTTGACATATGGATGCGATTCATGGGCAATGACTACAACCCATAAAAGCCAGATCCAAACCTCAGAAATGAGGTATCTGAGGAAGGTGGTTGAAGTAACAAGAAGAGACATGGTTCGCAATCAGACGATACGTCAATGCCTAAAATCCCACCCCCTGCAGACCCAAGTAGAACAGTCCCAACTGAGATGGTTTGGCCATGTCTGCAGAATGGGAGAAGATCGGCTACCACAACAAGCATGGAAGGCAGGGAGCCATGGGTCCAGACCCCTAGGACGACCCGGAGTCCGCTGGGAAGACAACATTAGACAATCGAGGGCTGGAATGAAGCCGGGCCTGGAGGAAGACGGCCGATAGGATAGTCTGGCGCTCTCTCTTCCAACCGTCTACACCATATGGTAGAAGGGGAACTACTAAGTAAGTAAATAAGTAACTTTATATGAAACAAACATCACAATACAGCGACTCACCTGTTATTTTATGACATAAAATGATGTGTCACATTACCACAACAGCACAAGGGGAGATCACATGACATCGTGGCGGGAATTCATTTTTGCTCTCTCTTTTAACGTTCAGTTTACTGGTCATTTTAGAATTTGTTGTTGTTTTTTGTTGGTGATGGGAATAAGAAATACAACGTATTTGTCAAATTTCAAATGGCAGTTATTTCTCGTTGTTTCGACATGCATGTTATGTATATCCAGTAGGTACAAGTGCTGATAATAACATATTAAAAAGAAGAAATTGACTTGTCAATCACTTTGTAGAAATAGTAAATCGTATACTGTGATCATTTGATCGGCTTTGACATTTTATGGCAGCGGTCAACCTTGAGTCATGGCTCTCAAGTGACATCCATCTCTTGGCTATTTGGCCTCCGTTTTGAACTGAACCCATTTCGTTTAGGGGGCATCTCTAAAATGGCTATTTCCACAGGATGATGTAAGAGCCAGTTGTTGCATAATCGTAGGGAGCATCTCGACCAGTGGCGTATTCTCTATGTGTGCTGTGCGTGCTGCGCACATCTATGCCCGAAGGAAAATAAAAATTTAATCTATTATTCTATAAAATATTTCTCTTCTAATGTTCTGCTTTCTGACCGCACGCACCAGGATAACGGATTTTCCCGCATAGAATCTACGAGTATAATCTAGTTTCAGTTTCCCCGGACGCTATTTATAGTGCAGTTTTTACTAGTTGATAGCAATCGCCCGAAGTTTCTCGGGTATTCCGTCACAATGCGTGCTGGAACGTTCGGATTCACGTCTGAAAACTGGTTTGATTGGATCGGGGTCAAAGGCCAGATACGTCAATACAATGCGAATATGCGTGCGGTGGGCCTGCAGCTCTCGGGTTGTAAAAATCGGTTGTTTCCGTCCAGTGTTTTTTGTGAATAATTTTTGTTAGTTGCCGGGAATGCAGATTATTACAGTGACAGTGAGTTTCAAGTTAAGTTGATTAGTATTTCGGAGATAATTGACATATACCCCTAATAACTATCGTTGCGTAATTGAATATAGTTGGTTTTTAAATTAAGAGGGAAAGAAGTTAAATAGTAGGCGTACATATTCATTTTAAGTAGCAGCACGTCTAGCTCGTATTACCAGGATACGCCACTGATCTCGACGTGCTGCGATCAGCATCTCTGTCCTCCCAGAATATGTATTTATCCATTCATGTCTCTCTTGCACACATCTTTAAAACTTCATCTGTGGTTGCCTTTTTTTTGGGTTGGAGGAGGGCGGGGGGGGGGGGGGGGAATGGGCACAGCGCAAGCTTGGGTCCAATATTAAGTTTAATTCAGTTGAGAGACATTTAGCACTTTCATGCAACACATATAGGCTATTTTTATTAAAGCAGTCACATTAATGATTGTTAGTTACCTCCCTTGGAGTGCTTGGCCTGTTACATACAAACTTGACAAGTAGTGATTCCATAACCCATTGGAGAAAAATAAAGGACGTGGGCGGGGTGCAGAACAAACGTCAGTTCCCACATATACAATAAGCACGTAAAGAATATGGCTTTTAACTAACTTTCTGTATTTGCTACACAACCAGACATTGACATTGGGAACTCTTATCAATGTTCCACTATCACCGCATTGTTATTTCCATACTTAAACGTTAAGATACATTTATGCGTTTTATCTAAGGGACGTAATTTTAAAGGGAGTACTATGTGCGGAAAAGCTAGTCATAACTTTAAATAAAGTAAACAGTTATTTTTTATAATTTTGATTAGAACATATTTGTAGCAAAGAAGACAACGACAATACATTTTAAATTCCGAAGATAATGTTTCTATTGTTTTTGCTGTTATAGAAATATACAGTTGTATTTTGTTTGGGATAAATAACCATACTTTTGTAACCACGCTAGCTAATTGTGCGCCGGTCGCAGCATCAATGAAAAGGATGTGTGTGTGTCCGTCAGCTGACCGGGTCAGTTTCAGTTAATGGTTGACCGCAGGTAAATATTTTGAAGAGCGCTAACTCTTGTACGTTTCTTGGTTCAAGTCCTTACAGGTCTGACCGCCTGAGTTGGTAATTCTTGACCTTATTTTATTCTTCCTTAACCCAGAGTTCTTTCGTACCTTTTTTTATGGTTAGTGAAAAGCAATGTCTTGTATAGTGGTTTAATCAAATAATCCAACTGTAATGTTTCAAGGAAAACGCAGCAATGTAGAAAAATAGAATATATTTTATTAACGTGATTGGAACAGCAAAATGTCATTGGCACAATAATGAAGCACGTATTTCTTTCTTACCCAAAGTAGTGAGTATCCAAAACAAATGAAAATTATATCCAACATGAAATTTGTATCACCAGAAGAAAATATAAACTGGTCTTGATAATCTCGAAGACGCAGTTCTGTAAAAATCCTCTCGCCTAACGTATCCTAAAATTTGTACAAGTCCTGGATCATGTCAATCGCCCAAGTCTCCTCTTTATATACTGCCCACTCTTTTTTCCCCGCCAATTTTCACACGATGCTTTATTTTTCACTCGGCACCAAACATCTACATTTTGCACTCCGCTCCTCAGTTTTTCGACTTTTATGCACACGACTCTCTGTTATTTCGACTTTAGCAACGGAAAAACCCATGACTTGCAACTTCTCTCAAATTTTTCCCAAAATTTTCCACTCAATAAACAGGCACTTATTACTTTGTTGTTCTGGGACAACTTTTCCCGAAGCCGTGAACTTTGAGTGATACTGTATTTTGTGCACAAATGTCTTAACTGCTTTTAACGTTGTTATTTCTCATTTTACTTGGTTTTTAACACGTATTAATTTGAGTGTATGCCAAGCGGTCACACAAGTCCCGGGGCCACAAAAATGTATCCCATGTGGAGACATTTTCGTCCTATCAACTAAAAAAAAAAATCAAGTCCCTAACATACGTACTGGGATAAAATATGAAATGGGGGCATATATTTATGAAGCAATTGGCAATGGACAATTGTTGAGAAAAATTTATGTTACTGGTATAAGTCATTGACTGGGGGCATATATTTATGAGCCAAAATGAAAAAAAACTACAAGGTCTCAGTATACATGTGAGCCAAAAAAAATTAAAAAAAAAAAATTTTCAAGATGTCAGTATACATGTGAGCCAAAAAAATTTTTCAAGATGTCAGTATACATGTAAGCCAAAAAAATTTTTTTTTTTTTCAAGATCTCAGTATACCTGTAAGCTAAACTAAAAATGTATTATCTCAAAATGTATTACAAGGTCTCAGTATACATGTGAGCCGAAAAAAGGCGTGGGAAAAGGTCAGGAAAAAAAATTATTATTTCTTAAAAGGAGTGATCTAGTAGTTTCATATTGCCGAAAACGGGGGAGACATACAAGTTGTTTATACACTATGTCATTAAACAGTAAGGGATATGGATAGCAATGTGCAATACGCAATGTAAATTGTTAATGTATTAATACAATACTTATATAATCTTTACTTAACACGCTAATAATAATACATAAAACATGGAGTTATGATATAAAATATACATACTTAATGTTAAACTTATTGAACTTTTTATTTAAAGTCAACACATATAAGGTTTGGTCATGCCAAACAAAACTCGAGTGTTAATCAACACTCAGGACAATAAGGGAATCCTATCTTAATATTTACATCTAAATGGTAACTGACCATAGCTGTTTACCTGTGATCATGACTTTCGCTAATGTGAACGGGAGCGGTGAAAGGTCACACTTGATATATGAACTCTCATTGACGGCACAGTGTGGCGTCAACTGAAGGAGAGGGGGTGGTGGGGATTTATAGCACAATGAACAAGCTGGGGGGAGTAGAGAAAGTAGTTCCTGTGTTGGATGGATGAATGAACGCGAGGCGTGGGAGAAAGGTAAAGAAAAAAATAGAAGAAGAACTCGCATGGGGAAATCGACACGGGGGGAAGATAAAGGTGGTGAAAACGAAGATTGGATTTGACATAGCGAAAAACGGCGAGGTGGTGTTAAGGTCACGTGTGGACAGTTTGCGCGTAGGGAAAAGGGAGTAGAGGTGTGGGTCAACATTTTATATATATACGCATTAGAGGTTAAATAATAAGTACTGGACGAGTACAACATCTGTGTGTCTCAACACATTAATTTGTTAAAAAGGCATGATATATGGTACATAGTTATTTATGCGATATAAATGAAATTCAAACAATGCATAATAAGTAATCACAAATCGATCCATAGCATATGTCTGTTAGACAAGTAAAAAAATATGTTAATTGAGAAAAAATGCTCTGAGTATCGTTCACCATTTGTGATGCTCCGGCTAATCACATGTGTAATAATGTTTTGGTTTTCCGCCAAAGTCTTAATATTATGACATAAACTGTCATAGTTGTCGTGGGGTGCAGTGCCAACAAAAACTGTAGCGCATTGCCTACAAACGGCAAAATCGCCCGTTTTGGTTGATGTGCTTGTCTCATATCATGAGAGTGTAGCTTAAGATCAAACAATGTCTTCTTTAACCCTTGAGATTCATCCTTAGTGGCAAATAGTACATGCATGTGTTTGGTTAAGTTTATAATGTACAACAATACATATATTTCTAAATGCAAACAAAATGTAATTTAAATCTTCTAATACTAAATAAAATGGTTTAAAGACTGTAACTGTGCATGTTGAATATAGTTGCGCCTCTGCAGATTTTTCTCTTCACTAGCGGTTATGACTGCCGCTGATAGCATCAATTGGAAGACATAGAAGGTGGCTGGCATCATCATCAGAAAAGCTTTTTTAGAGCAGCCAGCAGAGCAAGCCGGCCGACTCTAAAATATCATGTCTCGTCTAGACAATTCTATCGTACTCGGACAAGGAAAATGGAACCATTTAGGGTAACCCAGCCAGAGCAAAACTGGATTAACTCTAAATATAGCATTGTCTCTCCTGGACAAATCTGCTATCGTACACGGACAAGGAAAATGAAACCATTTAGGGTAACCCAGCCAGAGCAAACTGGATTATCTCTAAAATATAGCATTGTCTCTCCTGGACAAATCTGCTATCGTACTCGGACAAAAAAATGAAACCATTTAGAATAGCACAGCTAGAGCTAAAACTAGCATGCCTCTCTCTATCTCTATATAGCAGTCTCAAGCCTGGCTATCGTACTTTCTCTCAGTGTCTACAGCAGTGACGGTTGATGTAGTGTTACAGGTAGGGTGTTGCGAAGTTGATGCACTGTGCTGTGCGATGTTCTGTCGCTTAGTTGAACGTTTCCTGTACAGAGCGTCTGTCGTAGACAATCTTCTATCGTGTTTCTTCTCAGTGTCTACAGCAGTGACGGTTGATGTAGTGTAACAGGTAGGGTGTTGCGAAGTTGATGCACTGTGCTGTGCGATGTTCTTTGGTTTTGTTCGCCGTTTCGTGTACAGCTTTGCACGAACATGTTCCTGCGGAAGGCGTATAAACTTTGTCTGTGGTACCGAGTTGTCTGATGAAGTTGAGTAAGGTCGTTTCGAGGCGAACCGAATGGATGTATCCATATTATCGTCGGGATGCTCGTTATCATCATCGTTATCACTTTGGTGTTCTTCAGTATCAAGGTCTGACTCATCTCGTTGTGTGGAAGTAGGAACGGGAGCATTTCGTTCCGTTAATGAGGCAGGTGATAACTCTGTATCGGAAGGTTGTGGTGTATCTATATGGGTGTCGGCATCTTGTAGAGTCTGTTGTTGTTGTTGTTTTTCTTCATTTAAAGATGTGTTGCTATCTCTGGACAACGATTGGTAATTATCTGCTTGAACTCGAAGATTTCGTGCTTGAATTCTCTCACGTAGCTCCTGCGGAGGGATGTCATGTTCACTCGTAGAAGCGTCGCGACATCTACGTAGTCTGTCGATAGCATCGTGCGGGGGGGTGAAGAGAGGGGTTTGAGTGTTCATCGTCGCAATGTGACACATCAGATGTAGAGGATGATGTGGGGGGACAAAGGAGGGTGGTTTTGCGAATCGGTCTGGTGTTAGTGAGGATAGGCTGGGAAACAGGACGATGATTATCTTTCTTGATTTGTGAAATGTGGGCTTTCGTCCTGATCTGTCTTTCTTCGTGCCACAGGATAAAATTTGTTGGTGTAGTCTGTTCTAAGATTTTGAAACCATCGATCCATTTGTCGTCAAATTTAGAATGTCGAACGTGTTTTTTGTAGTATACTAGATCTCCGATGTGAAACTGTTCCAGTTTTGTGTTTTTATCGTGTGTACGCTGTTTCTTCCGGAAAGCTTTTTCTGCATTTTTGTTCGCAATTTGATGTGCTGCATGTTTTTGTTGTAGGATGACAGCTATCGGGTCCTCTCCCATATATCTGCGTTGTGGTTGGAGAAGGTTGTCCATCGGAAATACCGGCTCCCTACCGTAAAGCAGGTAAAATGGCGAGAAACCAGTGGTGTCGTTAATGTTTACTCGTATTGCTTCTAAGGCCTGGTTGATGTATAGATCCCAATATTGATCGTTGCCTTCGATGTGTTTGGATAGAATGTCATGAAGGGTTGAATGCATTCTTTCGTTTCTTCCGTTACTCTGGGGCCGATAGAAACTAGTTGTGGTGTGTTTGATGTTTAACTTTTGTAATGTTGATTTAAAAGGATTGCCAACGAACTGTTTTCCATTGTCCGTGATGACTCTTCTAGGACAACTATGTCTAGGTAGAAATTCTTGCAAAAAGAAATCGGTGACAGTTGTAGACGTGACATCTTTCATAGGGAAACTCTCCGGCCAAACGGAGTACTGGTCTACAATGTGCAACAAGTACCTGTTTCCTGACAGTGTTAGGGGGTACGGTCCAGAGATGTCTAAACTGACAGTTTCCATGGGATAGTTGGAAGGTTGCATTTTTTGTAATGGGGACTTGTTCACCTTCATATTTCTCCTTTTGCAGATCTTACAAGTGGCTACGTAATCAATTATATCTTTATACATGTTTTGCCAGTAATACCGTTTCTTAATGACGTCTATCGTTTTATCTCGTCCTAGGTGTCCATTTTCATCGTGGAACTGGATGAGGATGTTAGGTATTAAATGATGTGGAATATATTTCTGTAATCTTCCATCTTGTTTGGAGTCAATATGATAGAGTGCTTGGTCATGAGGAAAAATAGTAAAATCCTTGACTTTTGCTGGTGTTTCTTTAATTTGTTTCATTAGTTTAACGACTTCCGGGTCTTTCATTTGTTCCTGTAGGATGTCAAAGTTGTCTGTTTGATCCTCTTCTGACAATCGGTCAGTGTCTGTGTGAGTGTCCGATTGATCGGCAATTCGGTTTGAATTTATGACATTTATTTGTCTAGTATTGTCATTTATGTCTGTTTCAGCTGCTTCATTTTCTTCACTCTGTGTCGGGTTGTCAGGATATGGAATTCTAGAAAGCAGGTCAGCACATGTATTGAGTTTTCCGGCAATGTGCTCTATGGTAGTGTCATAGTTCTGCAAATTCATCGCCCAAGTTTGAAGCTTCTTTGGTTGTTCGGATGTCTTCGTCAACCAACTAACAAGGGGTTGGTGATCTGTTCTAATGATAACTTTTGTTCCGCGGATGTAAAAATCCAGTTTCTGCATAGCATAATGAATGGCAAATGCTTCCTTTTCTGTTGCAGTCCAACGCTTTTGGGACTTACTTAATGCGTGTGACAGGAAAGCAATTGGCTTTTCGTTGGGTACATTTGGGATAATAGGGGTTTCATCAGAAGGGTTTGGTTGGACAAGGCAAGCTCCTACAGCGTTATTAGAAGCGTCAGTGTATAGGATCATTGGTTTGGTGGTATCAGGGTGTGCCAACATTGGAATGGTTGTGAGTGCATTTTTTAGGTAATCGAATGCTTGTTGACATTGATCCGTCCATCTGAACCTGGCATATTTCTTAGTTAGGGCTATTAATGGCTCCGCCGCCTTGGAGAAATTGACGATGTGGCGTCTGTAATAACTACAACATCCAATAAAACCTCTTACGTGTCTCACAGTTGTAGGGCGTGGCATCTCTCTGATCGCTCGTACTTTCTCGTCATCAGGGCGAACTCCACTGCCATTAATAATGAAACCTAGGTATTTTGTTTCCTGTTTTAGGAATTTACATTTCGAGAGTTTCAGCTTTATGTGATGATATTTTAGACGATCAAAGACTTGTTCAACCCTTTTCAGGTGTTCTTGTATTGTACCTGGCGTATGGACTAAGATATCATCCATGTATGCCAAGGCAAAGGGCTGGAATCCTTTCAAGACCTCATCCATAAGGGACATATAAGTGGCGGGGCTTGATTTAAGTCCGAATGGCATCACATTCCATGAAAAGGACCCGACATGCGTAGTAAATGTAGATTTTTCCTTTTCCGCTGGTGACATTGGGATGCACCAGAAACCGGATCGTGCATCCAATGTTGTAAACCATTTGGAATTTCCAAGCGTCGCCAGTATATCATCCATCCTGGGAAGTGGGTATGATATCGTCTTCGTTATCTTGTTAAGTGCACGATAATCGCAGCAGAAACGGTGGCTGCCGTCTTTCTTTGTGACGATGACAATGGGGGATGACCATTGAGATCTTGATCTTTCTATAATGCCAGCTTCAAGCATCTCAGTTATAGATTTTCTCCACTAACTCACGGTTTTTAAGGGGAGTGTGGTAAGGTTTGAGGTGTACTGGAACATCAGTTGTGGTGTTTATATCCATTTGTACTGTAGATGTGCGCTCCAGTTCCATGTCATTGATGGCAAACATGTGTTGGTGTTTGGTGACAAACTGTTGAAGCCTACTGACATGAGGTTCTTCTGCATGCAAGGTTTCAAGTAATTTTGTCAGCCTGTCTTCACTATTCTTTTGCACATCAGTTGTACTGGATGTTCCTTGAGAACTGCTTTCTTGCTGTGGTTCGGTGGTGAAGCGTTGATGATCACTCTCGATCTGTCCTGCACTCCGGCAGTATCGTGGTTTGTTGTGTTGAATGTAAGTTTCGCTCTCTCTACCACTACGGCAGTACTGTGGATTTAGCAGTCGTTGATTTATTGAAGGTTTGTTTCCCTGAGTGTTTGTCTGGGTATGCACTAGTTGGTTCCTTCGCTGGTTTTTCATATTAATTAAGCGATGGTACCTGGGGGTAACGTGTGTCACAAGATTAATCTCATGAAAACTTCTGCATGTCCTGTGATGTAAGCTGTCATTATCAAATTCTGGATAATATCTCTCAGTGCCAAATCCGTTCCTGTGATAAGCCTTTCTATTTCCTGCCCGCTGTTTTCTCGTAGAAGCGTAAAATTTACTTGGAGAAGTTCTGTCATTTGTCTTATAAGCCGGTAAGTGTGCTGGTGTTAGAGGATTTCGGTAGGCTTCCATAACTATTTCTTGATCTACGATATCCGCATAATTCAAGTCATTATCAATTGTAGGTTTTCGCTTCTGTACCTCTGTAAGGCAGTGAATATTGTGGTATTTACGCACATATTTATCTGGGTCGGCAGGTGAAAAGTTACACTGTTCGTTTGTTCGGTGGGTGTAATTTTTATGTTTACCAGTATTAACATACATGTTATCCTTGTAATACCTGTGTTCAGCTTCGCAGTGGGATCTCCTTCCATACGGTTTGTACGGAACGTAGACTGAATGTTTGGTGACAGGACGTGTATGCCGGCGCTGTGATTTCTCAAAGTTCGTATGAGGGCGTGGGAAAAAAATGTGGGGGCTGACGAGGAAAATTGAATGGAGAAGGGTGACTCAGGTCATCAATCGGTGTTTCTTTCTTGGTGGCGGGGGTCGGAAAAGGTTGAACCTTGTCTGTCATATTTGTGTTCACAAATTTAACTTGCGCTATAATTGCACCGCGTGCAACAGATGTCGCCTTCCCTGAGGTATTTAAAATCATTACAGGAAAATCACGGGTGGTGGTAACTTCTGCGATTCCTTCTGTGATACTGATGTGGGGATCTTCGTTAATTGCATTGTCTGTTAAAGGTTGTACTTCAATTGTGTGTCCTGGACTGAAGTATTGGGATCCTTTAATACGACCTTTTACTATAGTAAGAGAGTTTGCTTGTAAAGTCACTGGTGATGTAAGTCTGACCAACGATGCGATATGGAAATCATCTTGCAACGTAATAAAATCGCCATTTATCCTTATTTTGTGTAGATCAAAGTAAATTCTTGCCTGATGTTTATTCAAGAAATCACGTCCTAATATGAAATTTCGAGACATGCCTCTTGTAATTATAAAAGGATGAATAAGTTTTTGATGTCCGATCTGAAATGTCACATAAGCAGTTCCAAGGGACTGTAACTTTTGGCCTGTCACAGAAGCCATATAGGTTTTCGAAGGTGCAAATCTGACATGTTTCTTAATCTGTAGGTATATTTGCTCTCTCATCAAGCTAATGGTGGCTCCAGTATCTATCAGAGCTCTGTAATTTTTGTTATTGATGGATATCAAGCATGAACTGGGATCAGGCGATAAATTTATGTGATTGATTTCTGTTAGCTGTGGTTTGCAATCGGTACCATGATGTTGAGGTTTGTTTTTGGTGGTGTAGGACCTTTGTTCATAACTGTTGTTAAAGTTATGTCTGTTGTGGTCATACCGAATGGTCCCATTTATCGGCTGACATAAGCGTTTCCCTGACCTTGGTTGTAAGATCTGGGATGGCTTCGGTTGAAGGCAGGATTTCGTTGTGGGTGAGGTCTCTGTTGATCACCATTTGCATAATAATAACGTGGTGAGTGGTTCTCATACTGATGCGGATGTGCTCTGTACTGACTGTAACTCTGTTTTTGTGTACATTCGTGAGAAGTATGTCCTCGGCGTTTGCAAATAAAGCAAGTAAGGGCAGTAACCTGGTGCACATTCTGTTGATGTCTTCTGGGTTGCTGATGAGAATGAGATTGTCCTGCATGTTGGTTGGGATGATTATAATTTGAATGGACTCTGTGGGAGCTCTTCCTACTCCAATGTGGTCTTGAATGGCCAATTTCCATCGGCTCATGGAATTCGTCGGAATGGTCTGGTTTTGGTTCCCTGCCAATTCGTTGCTGGACCATTTTACGAACATTTTCTTCAGTCACCGCTAGTTGAATAGTCTCTGTAATGGTCTCTGTATCCTTTCTAAGAAGATGGAGTTTAAGGTTATCTGCGTTTAATCCGTCAATAAAAATACCAACTAAATGTCTTTCAAGCTCTTGGGAAGGGATGTTCCCGTCTAGAAAAGCTTCTTCAGCCAAGTTGAGTAATCGATCTGCGTAGAATTGCACTGGTTCGTGTCTGTCTTGGTGTATTTTGCGAAGTAAAGTCCAAGCATGTTGTCCATCGGTTATATCACTATAGCGTTGTACAAGCTCTTTCCTCAGTGAATCAAAGGTCTCATTGGGATATGTTTTAGATCTACGACGGAGAAAATCGGTTACCAAAGAATCTGAAGACAGGTAAGCTATTCTTTTGCGGTACTCATCACACGCAGCGTTTATTAGAGAAGCAAATTTGTCCATGTCCACTAGCCACTTCCTGAAAGACTTAGCATCTCCAGCAAATGGAGTTACGACAGTTCGGAACTGTTGGTACTTGGCGAAATGGTCTACATTACCTAACGTTTCCGTAATCTTCTGTAGAGCAATCATAGCTGGCTCTGCGTCGTCTGGAAGGGGTGTGTGACTTGGTAGAGCTGATTGTTGCTGTTGCTGTATATGTATTAAATGTTGTTGTTGTTGCTGTTGTAGCATTAGTTGTTGCTGATCAAGCTGCTGTTGCAACGCTTGTGGATCCATGATAGTGATTAATAGTAATTAGGCCAGTCTGCTATCACTAAAAAATGTAGCTGTCCGCTCGCCAAAATGAGTATGTTTCCACAAACGAAAAGGGCTGATCGCGCCGTAAATGTTTGTAGTATGCTTTCACTAACGAAAAAGGGTTAGTCACGGCGCCAAGTAGTAAAGTGTGACCGCGCTTGCTAATTGTGCGCCGGTCGCGGCATCAATGAAAAGGATGTGTGTGTGTCCGTCAGCTGACCGGGTCAGTTTCAGTTAATGGTTGACCGCAGGTAAATATTTTGAAGAGCGCTAACTCTTGTACGTTTCTTGGTTCAAGTCGTTACAGGTCTGACCGCCTGAGTTGGTAATTCTTGACCTTATTTTATTCTTCCTTAACCCAGGGTTCTTTCGTACCTTTTTTATGGTTAGTGAAAAGCAATGTCTTGTATAGTGGTTTAATCAAATAATCCAACTGTAGTGTTTCAAGGAAAACGCAGCAATGTAGAAAAATAGAATATATTTTATTAACGTGATTGGAACAGCAAAATGTCATTGGCACAATAATGAAGCACGTATTTCTTTTTTACCCAAAGTAGTGAGTATCCAAAACAAATGAAAATTATATCCAACATGAAATTTGTATCACCAGAAGAAAATATAAACTGGTCTTGATAATCTCGAAGACGCAGTTCTGTAAAAATCCTCACGCCTAACGTATCCTAAAATCTGTACAAGTCCTGGATCCTGTCTATCGCCCAAGTCTCCTCTTTATATACTGCCCACTCTTTTGTTCCCGCCAATTTTCACACGATGCTTTATTTTTCACTCGGCACCAAACATCTACATTTTGCACTCCGCTCCTCAGTTTTTCGACTTTTATGCACACGACTCTCTGTTATTTCGACTTTAGCAACGGAAAAACCCATGACTTGCAATTTCTCTCAAATTTTTCCCAAAATTTTCCGCTCAATAAACAGGCACTTATTACTTTGTTGTTCTGGGACAACTTTTCCCGAAGCCGTGAACTTTGAGTGATACTGTATTTTGTGCACAAATGTCTTAACTGCTTTTAACGTTGTTATTTCTCATTTTACTTGGTTTTTAACACGTATTAATTTGAGTGTATGCTAAGCGGTCACACTTTAGGCTCAATACACGTCAGTAAATATTATAACACGAGTTTCTTTGGTGTGATATAATCAATTTATAATATTATTGTATTTTGGACCGGCACAAAGTGCTGCCTAAAGTAAAGTTGAGACGATGTGTTTGACAAGTTCAATTGTCAGCCCGAAAACGACCATAAGTCAATAGGAACCTTCTCAACCAAACACTATAACACGAGCTCTCAAGAGGAGCTTTCATTGCATAGTGACTTGAATGGGCATTAAAATATATTGAGTCCACCTCATATATAATAGTCTCTCAACCCACACATTTAGTCTCATTGTATGGCTCTGAGAAAGAGGTTGGTAAGAAAACGAAGATGGCTGTATACCGCTCCACCTATGTCCCAGTCTTGACATATGGATGCGAGTCGTGGGCAATGACTACAACCCACAAAAGCCAGATCCAAACCCAGAAATGAGGTATCTGAGGAAAGTGGTTGAAGTAACAAGAAGAGACATGGTCCGCAACCAGACGATACGTCAAGGCCTAAAATCCCACCCGCTGCAGACCCAAATAGAACAGTCCCAACTGAGATGATTTGGCCATGTCTGCAGAATGGGAGAAGATCGGCTACCACGACAAGCATGGGAAACAAAGAGCCAGGGATCCAGACCTCCAGGACGACCCAGAGTCCGCTGGGAGGACAACATTAGACAATCTTTGAAGGACCGAGGACTAGAATGGAACCAGGCCAGGAAGAAGACAGCTGATAGAATGGTCTGGCGCTCTCTCTTCCAAATCTCTACACCTCACGGTAGAAGGGGAACGACTAAGTAAGTAAGTAAGTAAGTATGGCTCTGAAACATAGAGAACAACGAAGACGTTATAATCAGCAGTGGTTGAATCACACGTAACCGTACGTTTCCATTGATAAGTCGTCTTTAGTGCGTCGCGTTATAGACTAACCATAAATCCTAACGCTTTGTCCCTACACGTTATCATGGTCAAGTTTTGTGTAATTTTGTTCAAATAATATCAATTCTATCAATTCTCTACAGCTTTAAAAGGAGAGTTAGTGACTTGAGTCCACATAGACTGGAAGCGAGTTAACAGCATTGCTAGGCATTCGTTTCATTAAAAAAAAAAATTTGACGAAGCGTGTCCCATTCAACCTAGTCAGTTATATTATGGCGAATGTCCAAATGTAAAAGACCGTTAAGTCTGATGACGTTATACAGTAAAATAGAACCAGACCCAAACAGTAGAGGCAGACAAAAAAATATAGAGGCAACCCCTAAAATAGAAACTAACCAAAAAATAGAGGCAGAAACAGAGGCAGACACTAAAATAGAGACAGATATAAAGAAACAGGCAGATATAAAGAAACAGAGGCAGATATTACGAAATAGAGGCAGACACAAAAATAGAGACATATATAAAGAAACAGAAGCAGATATTAAGGAACAGATCCAGATATTAAGAAAGAGAGGCAGATATAAAAAATAGATGAAGATATTAAAAACAGAGGCAGGTATAAAAACAGAGGCAGATATAAAGAAACAGAGGCAGATATAAAGAAACAGAGGCAGGTATAAAGAAACAGAAGCAGACAAAAAATAAAGACTGACCAAATAAACTAGAGACAGTCACAAAAAATAGAGGCAATCCATAAAATAGAAACTGACCCAAAAATAGAGGCAGACTAAAAAAAACAGATCCAAAAAATAGATGCAGACCAAAAATACAGGTAGACATAAAAAAAGAAGCAGATATAAAAAATAGAGTTAGATATACAGAAAAAGAGGCAGACACACAAAAATAGAGACAGATACAAAAAACATTTGGAACGAGCAAACTCTAAATATAGACTCGTACGTCTAAGGTGAGAGCAGTATAAATGGTACTTTTTTTTTTTTTTTTTTTTTTTTAAGTGAAGATTATTTGCTTTTCAATTTCATTTTACAAAAACTTTGCATTTTACAAGAAGGAGTATAAGAAAAATACAATTTATGTAAAGACTCACGTGCATTCACCCCTGTCTTTTGTACACATACATACACGAATCAGGTCAAATCTCAATTTAGTTTTAGTAATACCTTATTGATAAGCACAGATTTTCCCTTTTTTTGACACTGTTGGGCATGTACCTCGTATATTACCCAAAAGGTAAGGAAAAGAAAAGGAAAACAAAAATGGGGGGAGATTGACTGGACATTGTTGGTACATGTGTCATACAAAATAGAGGTTTGAAACCTTTCTTTGTTTCCTTAGGCAAAAACACAAAACACACTAGGTTTATTAAATTTGTCTACATGTTTTAAGTTTCTTTTCCCATCATTTTTCTCTTTTTCTAATTTTTAACTGATCTTTATTCATTCTGCATTTCTCAAAGTGTCTGGAATAAAAAAACTTCAAATGTTGTATGTTGTAAATGTATTATCGTACTTGGGATGTCACTGAAAATACATAGAAGAAAATATGGTCTGCTTCCCCTCGGCATGTTGTACCAGGTGGCTAATGGTGATTTCGTTTGAAGTAATTTCAAGGGACAGCCTGGCTGACAGTGCGAAGGACACTGGAAATTTTTGTCTGGGCGAGATATTAGGAGCCCCCTGTTGAAGGTATAATGGCCCATTGTGTGCTGCGTTACGCTTTACTGCTCGGCAAGTTTCAATTAACAAGTTGAGCACACAGCCATGGACAGTCATTAAAGCGGCTAGGCACACCGGTACTTCGATAAAGATACAAGGGGTAGTTGGTAATCATGTTCATTTTACAACATACAATGAAATACATTCATAAACTGTATGTACAAAGTGAGGAAAGTAAAATATCAAAGTTGGACATTTCTGTACATTCATGTAAAATAGATTGTGTCCATTCATAATGCAATAATTTCAAGGTGAAATAGGGGGAGGGGGAATGATTTTTTATATATTTTTTTTTTTTAAGTGAACTTTATTTTCATTTATTTGCACTTTTACAAATACCGTGTACATGTTACAAAAATTGAAAACATTGAAAGTACATTTAAAAAAAAAATCCATATGAAATCTCGTGCGTACTCTCACTTCCATCTGCACACGTAAACAGTAAATATAAATAATTAAACATTTCATTTTACAAAACTATGTGCATTTTACAAACCAAAGAATGTGATAAGGGTCATTTAACAAACCCATGAAAATTTTACAGTGGGAAAAAAAACATAACAAGTGCCTTATAAATTACAGATAAAAAACCTTCGTGCGTATTGAAAATTTCATTTGCACTTAGATGGTCAATATTCAGGGTTGTACCATTTTAAATAAAATAGGGGAGTGGAAAAGGATGAATATAGTAAACAGGAAACTTTCATGAAAGGCGGATTATTTTATCAAATTTTCGGACTGTTTTGGATTCCGAAGTAACTTCAGTGTCCAGTTGGCTGCTAGAACAAAGAAACACTTGAAAAACTATCGTCTGGGCTGGGTATTGAAAGCCCCGCCCTTCCCGCCCCCTCTGCCAGGTAGAGGGAGAGTGGCCCTTGTGTGCTGCATAACGCTTTTCTCTTGGCTGGGCGGGTTTCAGCCACCAAAGTGGTGGTTGATTACACTCAGCCTTGAGCGGCCTTAAATTGGCTAGACACACTGGCGACGCTAGAGATCCAAGTTAAGAGGTCCATATTTAAACATATTTTTGTGATCTTCGATTTTCAAAGCATGTTCATTTTACAACATGCTATATAATGACTTGCGTGCATTTACCACTAATTTTTTTCACATCCACACACAAATTAAATCACATCAAAATTGTAATTTTGGAAAATGAAATTAAAAATTTAGTTAAATACATTAAAGATAACTTATGGTTTCCAGAACAAAAGAAGGCTAGGAGATACATTAGGCGGTTCGGATAGACAGGGAAGCTATGACGGCCACAGTCTGCAGTGCAGAAAGCCCCTATCTTAGGCGTAGACAAGTTTCAGACACAGATGTGATAGTTTAGCACCCACCACTGAGTGGCCTCGAGAAGATAGCACACAAATAGAAAATAGGTGTGAAAGGGGTAGTATAAGAATATATATAATTATATGGTTTTTTTCCAATTGATGTGTATTCATATAGATCTTCTGTGACATGTAAAACTTCAAAATCAAGAGGATAAGTACAAATTTAAACAAAGGTGATATATTGTAAAATCACAGAAAAAAATTACATTAGAACACCACGCACGCACACACACTCTCAGAAAAAAAACGCTAGGTAGACGTGCGGCTGTTAGAACATAGGCGCCTAGAGTGAGACACCATTGAAAACCCCGGGTAGGGGAGCAGTCCGTTACGTCCTGCTTTTGTGGGCAGGTTCAACTAAAGCCTTTCAAGAGGCTAAAACGCACTGACATGACGAGGAAGAAAGCAGTAAAGGGAGGAAGTTTTATAGCGTTTAGGCATTAACTTAATTTAGAGGAGGCAGAGGAATGTTACTCTGCCGTACGGTAAACGTAGGTGCTATTGACAATGCCTTTTGGAGAAAAACAGTTAAAAGTATATGGGGATTAAAATGGCGGTATTTGAAAACTGCTAAATTCCTAAAACTCCAAATCAAATATCTGTATTGTGACAGTAACATGAGTAGTTTTGTATGTGTTTCGGGAGTTGATCTTGGGAGCGTGTTAAGAAAAATAGATTTGTAAAAGTCAACGTGTTGTCCTGTGTGTGAGGTGATCATATCTTGCAATGCTTTCCTCACAGGTATGACTGTGTTGCATGTGTAGTAAATATGATCTTCGGTTTCTTGAATGCGTGTTTTGCACAGCTGGCACTGTGATGTTTGTTTGAATCACTGAGCTTGTCTTTCTGTTGTGGGTGTCATGTTGTATATGAGTCTAAAGGTAACTTCTCTTGCCTTGGCAGTGATGTGAGGGTTGTGTAAGTTTGTGAAAGTGTCAGTATAATTTGTCTTGAAGTATTTCTGTCCCCTTTTAATCCTGAGATGTAGCGGGGGTGCTTGTAGTTTGACTAAGTATTTGTAGATTGCATTTGTTTACTGGTGAATTAAGTTGTCGTGTCCGTGGATAGCTTGTATCCATGACATGTCAAATGATGGTAGTGGGCCGAAAAGGTGTGGCGTTGAGTTGTTTAGTGGTCTCAGACTGGTGAGTCTAAGCCCCACGTAATAGTGTGCTAGCACGTGTTGTTCTGGATGTTTGATGATATTCCCTACGTGTTTGAATCTAAGTGCTTGGATCTTTGTCTGTATGTCCTGGAGTGCAATCCCTCCCTGTTTCTTTTCTTGTATAAGATTCTTATGTTTTATGCTGTAGATTGTGTGACTAAAAATAAATCTTCTGATCTGTTTATGTCTGTAATAGTCTGTTTCGGGGGGTCAAAAACTGTGGCTACGTATAGTAATTTAGGAATGACATAAGTGTTTACAATCGTGCTTCGTCCAAAAATTGTTGTGGTTTTGAATTTGTATCTATGTAGCATGTCTGTCATTTGTGTTGCTAGGTTCTGCCATGTGTCTTTGTGAGTGCGGCTTGGGTGTGAAGGAAAAGTGATGCCGTAGATTTTGATGTTGTTTGTTGGTACAAGCCCAAATGGAAAGTCTGTTTTGTTTTTCCATTTGCCTATGCCCATTATTGTTGAATTCTGTACGTTGACTTTAGCTTCGCTACCTTTACTTACGTCTGTGAATGTGTTTAGAATGTTTGCAATAGACCTGTCGTTTGGTGGGAAAAAAGTGGTGTCGTCTGCATATAATGGTACTGTCACCGTGGAGTCTTCACAGCATTATTTGTGCTGGACTTAAAGTTTAAATGAACAGTAATTTGGTGTCAAAAAGATAGAACAGTGTGAAAATATGGTTTAAGAAATCTGAATAACCTGAGAAATGGGCTATTTGTTCTCTAGATGGGAGATAAGAGTCAGCATACATGTACCTGGATGAAAAGGGAGAGAACCTTTTTAGACGTAAATATTACCTAGTTGTAAACAGTTAGGATTTGATAAATTTACATATCCGGTCGATTTTTAGTAGGCATTAAGAAGGAGAAGTAACAATTTAGTTAAAACTTCTAAGGGAGACTACAATTAACTTACGCCCCTTACAGGTTTTGTGAGTTGGAGACATTAACGAACGCACGAGAAAAAAATGAGTAAACAGTTATTGAGAGCAGCTCATTAAGCGGCATAGGGTGAGTTTGGCGGACCAATCAGATGACTCGAAAACAAGATCAGATGATGAGACAATGAATTGAAGGACAAAAGAAATTAGTCCTGGCTGAAACTTCGAGGTGGCAAGACATGAAATTTACCAGGCTCTCAAGAAACGAACCTGTGGGTGACAGTTGTTCGTGATGAACTAAATAGATAGCTTTAGCCTGAATTAGCGGTAGCAATTCGAGGATAATAGACTGAACTGTGTTATAAGTCTAGGGCTAGAGTAGAGGTGAGTAAGAAGGGATAAGTAATGAAATTCTGATTGCTGGTAAGATTGACTTTTATATTCTTATGCCTAACAAAGATGAAAAGAAGAACCTAATGAAATTTTAGTCAACATGGTGTCTGAAGACAATGCTGCTTATACTTAAGGGAGCTGTCAACAAGAAAGAACATTGAAGACGAAAACGTTATATTGTCTGAATTATAAGAATAGAAAGAGGTTTCAGAAATACTGGCAATACATTACTTCAGGGTAATGCTGCTCATATTTAAGGGAGCTGTAAATAAGAAAGAACATTGAGTTGATGCTTGGCTAAGACAAAGTGGTTAACTTTGATCGAGTAAGCAGACATGGAATGAAATCATGTTTGGTATCTATAACAAGAGATGCATTGCCATCGCCAAGTGTAAATAAACAAGGGATTTAAATTACATCGACTCCTATTGATGGAAATCATGCGCTCTCTCATGTCAGCGTAAGTATAGAGGCTGCCACAGGAGTATTTGACATTAGTTGATATATTTTTTACAGATATAAATATTAAAATAAGAATGATGTACTTGAGGGGGTCAAAGTTGACTCAGTTGAGATAGAAGAGAAATAAGCATCTGAGGATTTTAAGAAACTATTGTAGACTATCCTGAGAGAAATAAATCAGGAGGAGAAAGAATTTAAGCAAGCCATGCACATAAACTAGTAGGAGAGCCTATAGGAGATGCAATATAAATACTCTGAAATAGTTGATGATACAGTAGAAAAATCCTAACGACTTTTGAAGGGAAGAAATTTTGTATGGTGAATTATTGATGGAAGTTCATTGATCTTAACTTATGTAAATAAAACAGTTTTATGTTGAATTACCTCACTTCAGTTGCCTTGATATGTGAAAGGTTGAAGAGTAGAAGTATGAGTAAGGGGTAAGCACAAATACCCAAGGAAGTAAACCACTATTACGAATCAGTCGCTAATTAACAACGAGGACGGAAGAACGAATCCTGGAAAATAAGGAAGACGAACCATATCTCATCCAAGAACATACACCTCTGGCGGAAAAGAGCCAGTAAGAGAGATAGTCTCACTTGGAAGACAAGCAGAAGAACTAGACAGACAAATTAAATAGGTATAAACTAAGCCTGCCTCAGTCACCTAGTAGTTAGTCAATTAATAGAAGACCCAGCGCTGTCACAGTACGTGCTTCATCTTTGAACACCTTAAAGTAATAACAAACTCGAGTAATATTCCAATCTCTTTCTAATGTATTCAGAAAAAAATGAACACGAAGTTATAATAATATACAGTCAGTGAAGTGCAAACTTGAAATATATGTACAAAAATGTGAAGAAAACGTGATACGAGTTGTAACAGCTGGGGCATAAGGCTGTAAGGAAGAGAAGAAGATAAATGAATGTGGAATTCTAAACTTCATGGTTTATATTTTTGATGAGGTCATCATTCAAATACCGTCTCTCACATGATATATCCCAAGTGTTTTATTATCTCCAGCCTTTACCTTCTATGATCAATCAGCTCTGGTGATCTGAAAACTGTTACACGTTTATGGCGCCTGATACAGGGTGTCCCCATCCCCCAAATCTTCTCCTATTTATCAAATACTAGAGACCACAATTGCAAATAAATGTCAATTAAATGTAGAATAAACGTAGAAGTAGAGCAGAAAATGAAAATATTAAAATTCATGTACAATATCTGTTTATCATTGAACTAAAAAGGAAACCAGTCTTGTTTATCAAAAAAAATAATCACCGGTTATTGTCAAACTCGCCACATTTAGCAACATATGTAAATAACGTTTGAGCTTTGTCTTTTTTTTTGCTTTATTATAATAATATAATGATAATAATAGCCCCTTCAGTCATAACTGACCATGGGAATGCGCCCCTTAGGTGACAGCCGTCGACGCTTTTTGCCCTCGTGTCACGAAATTGGCCCGGTTTTTTTTTATTTTCCTCTCTCTCTTCTCCCCCCCCCCCCCCTTTTTTTTCTATTATTTCTCATTTTCGCCGCACAGAGCTCCGTACTAGAGTCTTTGTTTCCATTTGTCACACTTCACTTCGTATGTCCAGGCAAGGGTATCGCCCATCCGTGAGACATTAATTGAATCACTAAACGTGTTAATACCACATTGGTTCCAGGTAGATGCGAGCATGAAGTGTTTGCTTAAGATTGCATAATCTTTTCCGATTCGACTGTTTGGGACAGGTAATTACAGATAAACGCAATCATGGAAGACATTTGGAAGAGTGAGCAAGATGTGTGGTATAAGTCAACTTTCACAACATTTTACGAATATCACAAGTTCATAAATGGACGATGACTGTTTGAATTTTTTAAACGCATCAGTCATGGAAAATATTACTTGATGAAAAGTTATAACATGTACTTTGAATGTATTGACTGGCTTTTGAGCCGCGAATAATCAATCGCTGTGATTGGGAGTTTTATCGAAAACGCCAGGTGGAAGCGTCGGCCGGGAACTTACAATATAACATAGAAAAAGTTTGATATACGGAACTGCATTACAGAAATCGTCAATATAGATAGTTTGGACCTTGCCATATTAAAGAAAAGCGCTGGATTCGGAATTTATTTTACCGGACAAAAAGTATTAAGAGTATCTCTGCACATCAGTAGAAAACTCGCCAATGTTAATAAGGAACACGGAATAGTACAGGTTCACTCACAAGTCACAGTAGTATTCGGAAACATGAATAAAACACAAGATGTGTTCGTGGCATATGTGTTAAGTTGCCAAGACTATTCTACTGAGCAAGAAGTCTAAGATCTCTCAATTATTGAGTTTGTGGTACCAGTACGAGGCGATCCGACTATTTGCGGTATGACCCGGAGAGATCATTTGCTGTACTACTAGCCTGTGGTTCGAAGCTTGAGATCGAGACCTGAAGCGTCTTGCTTTGACCAGGAGCGGTTACTTCCTGACTGATCTGGGAACTTTCCCCTCACCACAGAGACGGATCTACGGAAAAGCAGCATCGGCACTTCAGCATTTTGACAAGTCTCAGTTGTAACAGACCAAAACCAACCGAACATTATTTTGCTAAATTCATCAAGCCTAAAGACTTTTCTGTGAATAAACCTAATTACTTTTCTTAATCACTAGTCATATTTATTTACAAGTGTTAAGGTAATTGATCATTACATTTGTATATGTTGATTTTGATAAATTCACAGTTGAATTAATTATTACAGAGCGAAAGGCACATGTGTGAATTCGGAATCTATTATATATAGTTATATCTACATGTGAAAAGCCATTAAGAACAACAATAATAATAAGAGGGATTTCGCTAAATTAAATCAACTGTGGACTTGAACGAACTAAATCATACAATATACATCTTCACAAAAGGAGAGGGTCAGATAAAAAAATAACGTGCTCTGACACATTCAGCATTCTTCTTGACTTCTGAAATATCTTGTGAACACTGCCTCGAGGAAGAAGCATCATTATCCTTCTATCTACAACTCTGCAAAGAGTAATCTTGTGCGAAGGTAGACACCTTTGGAGACTCACATTAGATACTTTAGGTTTTGGGCCACTGTTGGACCACTGCTGCATAGCAAGAGGAGACAACCCGTGACACCTCGTGTTCTTTTTGACATTTGCTCTTCTTTTCTGCTTGTCATGTGTTTCTTTTCGCCTAATCTGAGGTGGCACCGTAGAGAACATCGCCAGATGGTGCGACTGGCATTTTCATTCTCCCAGCTTGCTGGATTTATGTCCAGTACCCTCTTGTCTCTTGCACACATCTTTGAACCTCAGCTGCGGTCCCCCAACTGTTCTTTTGCCATCTGGCAGTTGTCCGTTAAAGATATCTTTCGGAACGCGAGATTTTTCCATGAGCTGTCTAAGCAGTGTATACATGCTTTGAAGGCCAGCACGTGACAACACCTCGACATTTGTTTTTTGTTTTTTCCATGAAATATAGAGGACGTGGCATAGAAACCGTAGATGTAATGTAGTGAGCCTTCTTTCTTGCACAGCATAGACTGTCCATGTCTCGCTGCCATATAGATCTTTATTTATATATATAAACAAAGCAAACACATACTTTCTGAGAGCAGGAAAATCAGCACACCCAAAAGCGAGTAAATTAGGTAGCAGTGTACCATCTCTCCTTGACTGTGCAAATGACTGGGAGTTGGCTGTAGACCTACCTGGACGAGGGGCATATCCAGAGAGTATCAGGAAATCTCGAAGACGGCCGGATATAGTGCAGCATTCTTCATCATCGCACCAGGTTATATTGATTGAACTGACCGTGCCATTTGAATCCAGGTTGGAAGAGCAACATTTGTTCAAAGCGGCCAAGTATAGTGATCTGACCACAGATCTGATACACGATGGGTTCACTGCAATGGTCATGGCTGTTAAGGTGGGTGCAAGAGTGCTAGTGGCTGCATCAGTGTATAATTTATTGAAACTGTTGGGGCTGAGGGGACAGTCGAGAACAAGGGCACTGAAGAGGTTTAGTGAAACTGCGGAAAAGGCATAGTGCTCGCTGTGGGACAACCGCAATGGTTATGGAACTCGGGACAATAAACTCTGCAGTACAGGAAACACAATACGTTGAGTTTTTCGGAGTACTGATGAAAGGGCTGTGACTGATGGGCAACAGGTGTCGTAAATTATAAGAGGTGTTGGGCACAGAATTACAGTTGCTAGCGCGCAGTGGATAGCTTTGTCGGCTTCGCGCATGTGTTTCAGTGCCTGTCCCTAGTCGTGGTGTGCGGCGGAACGAACGGAATAATTTGTCTTCTCTTTGTTACGTTTACAATTGCCTCCAAGGCTGGCGGAGTTGTGGATTTTAAAATTGCTACCAAAGTGAAATCGGTTCATTTTCGATACAAGACAACAGGAGGCTGAGACACTTAGGAGTCATGACACAAGAGGGCCCACCCCCCTTAGAGTGTAAAGAAGTATACAGGGCCGAAACACTTCTTCGACGGGGGACTACTTCTGATGATCAGATGGCCTCCTGTTGTATTGCTGTGTATAGAGTTTCCTATCATAGTTGCATGATCAAACTATTGACGATCGGGAAGACCGATGGACTTCTGGAAAGACAGATGACACTGGGAAAGACTAGAAACCGGCTGACCGGGTTAGCAACCCGTAAGCTGTATTCAATTGCTACAGGACCCAAAAAATGATAGATGCCCCCAGGATTCACGGAATGGGGGGGGGGGGAATGATGAATCCACAAGCGCCTCATTAGAATCGACCAGACCCGTTACACGGACTTCTAGCTCTGAACAACGGCTGGATTTTCCATGTGCCTGTAGTAGGAAATTCTCTACTCAGAGAGGAATGAAAATCCACAGAACGAAAAAGGGGTGTGGGAGCTCATCACGGGGGAATCAACAGCGCTCTGTCTCGACGGGTAAGACGTTAGAAGAACGCAGATATGCGTCAATCCACCGTGCTGAGTACATTCAAATTGATCTGCCTGATGATTATCTCACACAGTTCTTGGACGGGAAGAGAGATGCCATAAAGTTTCCACCTGCAAGTGCAAAAGGGCTTTGGGAATAGCTGGACGAAGCCTTGGCAAAAGAGTTGGATAACAACCTGAAGCAAATAACTTTGGAGAAGAAGATGGAAATCTTCGGCGACATAATATATTTTCACTGTCGCAAAGTATTTGGAGTCAGGGAGTCAAGGGAAGGTAACGCACCACAAAAAAGTAGAAGACAAATTAAAATAGAAGAAATCAGGAAACAGAAGCATGACCGAAAACAGTTCAAGAACGCAGTTACCACAGAAGAGGAAGGGTTACGACAGGTTTGGGAGCACCTGAAAAGCCAACATAATGCCCTTTGTAGAGCAGAAAGGTTGTGCAGGAAGAGAAGGAAGACTCGAAGGGATATGGAAAGACTCTTCATAGAGCCCTTAAAGTTTGCCAAAGAACTGTTTGAGCAGCCACGGTCGGGTACGCTAAACATCAGGAAAGAAGACCTGGAAGAATACCTTAGAATTACATATTTAGATGGTCGCAAAGATAAGCCGCTCAGCAGCATGGCAGGCCTTAAACGGCCGAGTAAGCCAAGAGCTTAATTTAACACCAAGCCCCCAACGATGCAAGATGTAGAAAGCATTGTCCAGAAAGCTCGGTGCAAGTCAGCTCCAGGTCCTAATGGTGTTTGTTACGTGCAGTCTTTGATATCTTACAATATTATACATAGGTAATTTTTTTGTGCTTAAGGGAAAGTCATTATTGAGTTACTTCCCTTGAAAGTTGTGCCATCTCTTCGATCAAACTCCGCGGATAAATCCATTTTACTGCGATTTATTCGTTGTTTGGGTAATAATAGATTGTTCTTGCTTCAGAATATCTATGGCCTGAATTTATGTGTATTGTTTGTCTGAGTAGGACGAGTCTGTCTTATATCTGTATATCTTTACATATCTAAGTCGAACTATATGTTCTGTTGTCTCTAGAGAGGTCAAAGGTTATTCGGCGGATGTGTCGCTAGAGTGTGGTGTGATTTGGCTTCGTCCTGATAGGGACTGTGTGTTTCCTATGTCGGCCTGTCGCCGGGAAAAAGTGATCTCAGTATTTGTGGGGAAAGTGATAGTCGTCTAGACCTATCGTGTATGCTTTACCCCAGTGTTTATTCATATTGCCAAGGAATGGCAGTTCCATATTTCCTCTACCAAGGTAATCAAAGACACTCTTATGAACTCTCGATCGAAGCCACCATTTTCGATAGTTACGATTTGAATGTCTAAGAGAATATATTTGACTCGATGAAAACGACTTCGATTCCTAGCAGCACTATATTCTGTAGAATGCAGTCAATTGTTCATGATCAAATCTACAGAGCAATGCAATGTTTTATGAATGACTAACTTTAGGACAGATTCATTATCTGCATCCAAACGTGAGTGACAGTTCACGAGTGAAGCCATCTTGGAACCAAAACATGTAGCGACTTTCAAGAAGAGAAAGGGGATGCCCGTATTATCGCTTGTTTAGTCCAGAGATCACTGCTACACATGAGAACCCGTTATTAGCGGTTCAATATTATTATATGAAAAAAATATGTGCTGAACATTATGTGGGAGAATCGTCGCTAAACGAGATTAGGTTTAGAAGCCATCTGAAATATTGTTTATAAGCTGACGTGCTCAGTCAGTGAAGTCAGATGATTTATATGTATGGGCGATGCTGAGGGCTTGGCTACTGACAGTCCATTATAATATTAATCTACATGAGTGCCCATGTAACATAACATTGCAGGACCATTTATCCATTGTACTATGATGTATTATGCCAACCTGTGATTTGTCACTATCTGTGCTGTCGAGTGTGTACGTCCAATTAAACTTTAGAAAAGGTACACAGTCGTTGGTGTCGATGACTTCCAGTCATACATGAGTGTGAGAAAAGAACATTTGTCAACAACACGAACCTTTATCATCATTCGCACATTGTACACTCAATCCATGTCTACACACCACAGCGTAGGTCAAGTTGACATTCCATACACTACAGTGGAGCAAACAACACCATAGAGATCTTATCAACTGATGATGATGATGATGTCTGCTTCCATCCACTTATATCTATCTTTTGGTGGATATCATTAACGGGAATAAAAATCCAACATTATCAACTTTATCAACTGGTGGACCAGCTTTCTGGGTTTGACCTCGCAGAAGTTCAGAAGTCAACAGATTACCGATACCAGACCGTTTCCTGTGGCTGATACGACACACTTGCAGTATTGGTTTGCTCTTTGTCAACACTTCGTCACGTGACCTGTCAAGTGAATGCAGTATGTAGGCCAGCGTTGTTGACAGTTTTACATTAGACATTACAGAGTTTCACAGAACAGTTGGATCAATTCTTGTCAATGTTAACAGGAAGACAGTATTTGTGTACTAAGAAGTCCTATTTTCATCGATGGATCTTCTTGTTTTCCATATATGAACTTTAATATTTAAGGCCAGAATGTTTAATTGAATAAAGTGGCAGTTTGTTTATGTTCATAAAAATAACTTTGCCATTACTGTAAAACTGAGCCTATTTTGCAACACATACTATCATACACATAATTTATATATATTTATGTTTACATTTTATTTGTTTGTATAGTATGTTAGTTTCTATGTCAGCGGGTTGTGTTTAAGGTTGGGCGGCGTCCTCACAACAGAATATCCCACGTCATAGAGGGTCCGTTGTGGGCGTTTTCTATAGGTGCAATTTTCTTGATTGAAAATTTGCTGCGACAACTGTTGCTTTTGTGTTAGCTGTGAAGACTGTAATTATTGTTATTTTTGTAATATTTCTTTGTTCTTTAGTTTTGTTTTGAGTTGTTTTGTAATTTGTTGGTCTACTCTTTTCTATCTTTCAGTTCTATTCACAATTTATATTCATATATTGTGACGTCATTTGTGTTGTTATTCTTTGCAGATTCAGTGATTATTTTCATTGATTTCCCTATTTAATTTATTTTGATTTCTGCAAACGTTCTTGTATTGTCAGTCCTATTTGTACTTTATGTATTCTGTTGGTTGACATATGTTTTATATAGGTATATTTCATAAGACACAATTGCCTGTGCACTGCACTTGGATTATGGTATAAACCAGTACCTGATTATTATTACTATTATACAAGACCTTATTAAAGGCTTGTGACCCACAGATATTGGGATAGTATACTGATTAATCAAGTCATTGAGAACTTGTGGTATTATTATTGATTCAGGTGATTAGTATTATTGTTAGACATCATGTCTACTTTAGAATACTTCATTACACAAGGGAAAGCCCTTGATAAGACTGGTCAACAATTAGAACAACGGGCAGTTGCTCAATATGACAAAGCATTAGCTGCAGAAGAGAGAAGAGCTATGGCAGAAGAGAAAAGATTAGCTGCAGAAGAAAGAAAAGCTATGGCGGAAGAGAAAAGATTAGAAAGAGAAGCTGAGGCTGCTGCTGAACAAAAGAAATTGCAGATGCAGATGGAGGAAAGGAGATTTGAAGCTGAACAAAAAAAATTAGAAAGAGAAGCTGCGGCTGAACAAAAAAGATTAGACAGTGAAGCTGAACAAAAAAGATTAGACAGGGAAGCTGAACAAAAAAGATTAGACAGGGAGGCTGAACAAAAAAGATTAGATGCTGAAGAGAAAAAAGCAATAAGAGAACATGAATTTGAGTTGGAGAAATTGAGATTGACAAGTATGAGTAATGTTAATCAGGCATCTAGTGGTAATGGTAAACCTTCTACTTACAAGGTTAAGGTTCCACCGTTCAATCAGTCCAGTGACGATATTACATTCTGGCTGGATAGATTTGAACGTTCTTGTCGTACACATAATGTGGATAAATCACAATACGCTAATCAATTATCAGAAAACTTGAAAGGTGAATCTTTGACTAGATTATGCCTTGTAGGAGAAGCAGATAAGGATAATTATGATGTCATTAGGGCGGCTTTGATAAAAAAAATATCAGCTAAGTGAGGAAGGCTATCGCCTTTTATTTAAGACGATGGTACCTGAGACGGGTGTAGAATTCTCAGAATTCACTGCAAAGGCACGTCTCACAGTTGATCGTTGGATTGAGCTTTCCAAAACAGAAAAAACGTATGAAGGACTTATGGATTTGTTGCTCAGAGATAAGATTATGTCATGTGTGAACAAACCTTTCCTTGAATTTATACATGAGCGTAAACCCAAATCTCTAAAAGAAATGGAAGAATATTGTTCCCAATATGTCACTGCACACCCCGACGTGACTTTTGGCAACACTAAGATTAAGGAGAGTATGCCAGTTGCTTCAGCAACACCATACAATCCCAATTATTCACACAGATTTCAGGGACCTCAAAACAGATTTGATAAAAAAGGTAACCATAATAGTTATCAAAACCAAGGTAACCAATCATTTCAGGGTTCTTCTTCAAAGAACTGGAGACGACCTGATAGCTCTCGACACAGGGGTGGTCATAATTATAGGAATTTCCATAGAGGAAGTAATTATAGAAACTATCAGGGTTATCCGTCTTGGAGTCAACAAGATCATAATTACAGAGATACTCATTATAATGAATATGATAATGGTAACCAAGGGAACTATGACTCAAACCCAAATAGGGGTTACAATAGAGGTAACAATAACTACAGAGGTGATAATAACCGAGGTAGATCTCAAAACAAAAGACATAAACCACATTTTCAGGCAAACTCTGTACAACAAGAGTCCCATGAAGCCTATAAACAGAGTAAAGATAATAATGATGCTAGTAATATGGCATGTGCCGCTTTTGATTTTGGGAGAGCATCTCAGTGCCCCCAATGCAAAACGTTATTTGAGCCAACCACAGTGTCTACTTTAAGCTGTGGCCATCCTCTTCCTGCTCTTCCGGCATCAGTCGCGCATGATGGAAGAGGTTCTCTTGTCTTACATAAGGGTTTAGTGAATAACAATCCAGTCTCTGTGCTATTTGATTCTGGATGCACCACAATTGGTGTTAGGCAGTCACTCGTAGATCCTTCCCGTGCCACTGGACAAGTAGTCAAATGTGTAACATTTGGCGGCACATTAGAGAAATACTCTACTGCTATCATTAGGATTGCTACTCCTTTCTTTACAGGAGATGTACACGCATGTCTTCTTCCGAATCCGATCGCTGACCTCATCATCGGTCGCATTCATGGAGTCAAGGAATGCACTCCGCAACAAATTTCCACGTGGGAAAGGCAAAACATGCAGATTGCTAACGCTGTAGTCACTAGAGCTCAGGCTCTTAATGTGCCTCAAACTTCATCTATTGAAGATAATGAAGTGCATAACCAAGATAATCCCTTGGTAATTTCTCGTGACTCGTTTATAAAACAGCAAGAAGATGATCCCACTCTGAAGAAATTCTTCATTCTTGCAACTAAAGGTGATCCGAATAAAGACACAAGTCGCAAATCGTGGATTACAAAGAAGAATGGCGTACTTGTACGTATGGTTCAAGACTCCATTACGTCAAGTCATTCTCAAATCCTGGTTCCCAAGAATTTGAGAGTTAAAATTTTGCAGCACGCTCACGACTCTCAGTGTGCTGGACACATGGGTTTTTCCCGTACTAAGTCAAGAGTCCTTGCGGCTTTCTTTTGGCCATTGGTAAACAAGGACATACGTATTTATTGTCGATCTTGTAAAGTATGTCAGGAAGTTAAATCCAAAGGTCCACGGCATGCTGCACCCATTCAGGCGGCGGACATTCCTATTCGGCCGTTCCAAAAAATGGCTATAGACATTATTGGTCCATTTAAGATCAAGTCTGCCAGAGGACATCAGTTTATCTTGACGTGTGTTGATATGTGCACACGTTGGCCAGAGGCTATTCCTCTGAAGAGCATTACTACTGCTGATATTGCAGATGCTCTTTGGCTTATATTTTCTCGTCTGGGGTTCCCCGGAGAGATATTGTCAGACCATGGCACCCAACTAATATCAGATACCATGTCTCAAGTAATGTCTACCCTGCAGATAGATAGATCTTTAAGTAGTATCTACCATCCAATGTCTAATGGTATGGTCGAACGACTTAATAGAACACTTAAAAACTTACTGGGGAAGATAACTGAGGATCATCCTCAAGACTGGGACAGAGTTTTACCTGCGGCCCTCTTCGCTTACAGAGAGGTACCCAATGAACATACGGGATTTTCTCCCTTTGAACTCGTCTTTGGCGCGCGTCCGCGTGGCCCTATGTCGTTGCTTCACGATCTCATAACATCTGACAATATTGACGATGACACAAAGTCATCCTACGAATATGTCATCGCGTTGAGACAAAAAATTATCGAAGCATGCAAATTAGCAACTTCTTCTTCTGAATTTGCGAAACAGAAGGCAAGGCAATTTGCCAATAAGAAGAGATGCTTACGACAACTTTGTCCTGGTGACAAAGCATTTGTATTACTACCTTGTAGGGAAAACAGATTACTTATTTCTTGGAAAGGTCCGTACGATATAATATCGAAAATTTCCGATGTCGACTATATTGTCGATATTGATGGGAAGCATAAAACCTTCCACATCAATATGCTTACTGAATTCCATGAACGTCCGGATTATTTGCAACCCATTTTCCAAGCAACGGACAATTCTCCAGTACAACATGGTCATTACTCATCACTGTCCGTGATACAGGATGAGGAAACAAGTTTTTCAGATGTAAATCTTCCTCTTCCAATGATCCCACTTCATTCCAGTGAATCATGGAAGAACGTTACTGTCTCTCCTGATTTGTCTCTAGGAGAACAGCGACAAGTTTCAACTATGTTGCAAACATTTCAGGATGTACTCACTGACATCCCTGGACAAACGAATGTCATTCAACATGACGTTGTTCTAACTGACCATACTCCTATTAGGGTTAGACCTTATCCTATACCTATACATTTTCAAGCACAGGTCGAGAAAGAGTTGGATGAGATGATAGATTTGAAAATAATCGAACCATCCACCTCTGCATATTCTTCGCCGATGGTTATTGTGCGTAAAAAAGACAATAACATACGTCTTTGCGTTGACTATCGAAAATTGAATCAAGTAACGAAGTTCGATGCCGAACCTATGCCTTTACTGGAAGAGCTACTTACTCGACTCTCCAAATCTCATTTTTTCACTAAACTTGATTTGTCTAAAGGATATTGGCAAGTTCCTTTATCTGAACGCGCCAAACCTCTCACGGCTTTTTCAACACCTAGAGGTTTGTTCCAATGGAATTTTATGCCTTTCGGTCTTATGAACGCACCAGCTACGTTCGTACGCATGATGCGCCGAATCCTATCTTATCGGTCAGATGTCATTGCATATCTAGACGACATCTGTCTTTTCAGCGATACTTGGGAAGATCACTATTCAGGGTTAGATGAATTGCTGTCTACTTTGCGTGAGCACAACCTGACAGCGAAACCCTCTAAAGCCTATATTGGTTTTAGCGAAATTTCTTTCCTAGGCCACCGAGTTGGTCATGGTTTCCTAAAGACAGAGGACCATAATACTAGTAAGATACTTAACATCTCAATCCCTAAGACTAAAAAAACAGGTGAGAAGTCTGTTAGGTCTTATTCAATTTTATGGCAGATTCATTCAGAATCTATCCTCTATCATGGCACCTCTCTCAACACTTCTAAAGAAAGGTTCGCCTAATGTGGTCCACTGGTCTCAGGAATGCCAATGCTCTCTGGATAAGATTAAAACACTGTTTTCAACACCACCTATTTTAGTGCTACCCACTAAAGATAAGACATTCGTTCTTCGTAGTGACGCTTCATCCACTGGGATTGGAGCGGCACTAATGCAAGAGTACTCTGGAACTCTGCATCCTGTAATGTATATTTCCAGAAAACTTAATGCGGCAGAAAGGAATTATTCGGTTTTAGACCGTGAGCTATTAGCTATGGTTTGGTCGATCCTCAAACTACAGAGATTCCTTCTAGGCGCACATTTCATAGTAGAAACCGACCAAAAAGCTCTTACTGCTATACAGAGTAAGAATTTGAAGAGCTCGAGGTCTACTCGATATGCAATTGCTCTTCAACCTTTTCATTTCTCTGTGCGAGCTATTCGTGGATCAGATAATGTGATGGCAGACATTCTGTCAAGATGCCCACATGATTCCACATAACTATTAGGGCTTAGACTTCTTGATATGTCTAGTTCTATAGTAGTTCCTTTTCTATATCATGATAGATACACATTTGTAATTTAATAATATAATGATTGTATCACTACATAGCGGTTCATGGATGTTTATTCACCGCTGTGCTTTGATGATTTTTTCTTCATAAATCATAAATTTAAGATATCTAATACGAAATGATGATATGAATTTTTTAGGCATTGTGTAATTGCCAGAATTGTATTATACTTTGATGACACCTTCCTGGAAAAATATACTTGTAGAGAAATAATTTCTCTCAGTTTATGAGACACATTCTCACCAGTCGCTCCATAAGTCGACTTAGCCTCATATTAGGCGTTATAGGTATTCCTGATATTTTCATCTGCGCATTATTCATGCGTTGTGAGCCTATTGTACGTTGCTCCTAGATGTATTTCAAAAAAAAAAAAAATGTTCCATTTTTTTTTTCCCGGGAGGGGTGGTAAGACTGTTACGTGCAGTCTTTGATATCTTACAATATTATACATAGGTAATTTTTTTGTGCTTAAGGGAAAGTCATTATTGAGTTACTTCCCTTGAAAGTTGTGCCATCTCTTCGATCAAACTCCGCGGATAAATCCATTTTACTGCGATTTATTCGTTGTTTGGGTAATAATAGATTGTTCTTGCTTCAGAATATCTATGGCCTGAATTTATGTGTATTGTTTGTCTGAGTAGGACGAGTCTGTCTTATATCTGTATATCTTTACATATCTAAGTCGAACTATATGTTCTGTTGTCTCTAGAGAGGTCAAAGGCTATTCGGCGGATGTGTCGCTAGAGTGTGGTGTGATTTGGCTTCGTCCTGATAGGGACTGTGTGTTTTCCTATGTCGGCCTGTCGCCGGGAAAAAGTGATCTCAGTATTTGTGGGGAAAGTGATAGTCGTCTAGACCTATCGTGTATGCTTTACCCCAGTGTTTATTCATATTGCCAAGGAATGGCAGTTCCATATTTCCTCTACCAAGGTAATCAAAGACACTCTTATGAACTCTCGATCGAAGCCACCATTTTCGATAGTTACGATTTGAATGTCTAAGAGAATATATTTGACTCGATGAAAACGACTTCGATTCCTAGCAGCACTATATTCTGTAGAATGCAGTCAATTGTTCATGATCAAATCTACAGAGCAATGCAATGTTTTATGAATGACTAACTTTAGGACAGATTCATTATCTGCATCCAAACGTGAGTGACAGTTCACGAGTGAAGCCATCTTGGAACCAAAACATGTAGCGACTTTCAAGAAGAGAAAGGGGATGCCCGTATTATCGCTTGTTTAGTCCAGAGATCACTGCTACACATGAGAACCCGTTATTAGCGGTTCAATATTATTATATGAAAAAAATATGTGCTGAACATTATGTGGGAGAATCGTCGCTAAACGAGATTAGGTTTAGAAGCCATCTGAAATATTGTTTATAAGCTGACGTGCTCAGTCAGTGAAGTCAGATGATTTATATGTATGGGCGATGCTGAGGGCTTGGCTACTGACAGTCCATTATAATATTAATCTACATGAGTGCCCATGTAACATAACATTGCAGGACCATTTATCCATTGTACTATGATGTATTATGCCAACCTGTGATTTGTCACTATCTGTGCTGTCGAGTGTGTACGTCCAATTAAACTTTAGAAAAGGTACACAGTCGTTGGTGTCGATGACTTCCAGTCATACATGAGTGTGAGAAAAGAACATTTGTCAACAACACGAACCCTTATCATCATTCGCACATTGTACACTCAATCCATGTCTACACACCACTGCGTAGGTCAAGTTGACATTCCATACACTACAGTGGAGCAAACAACACCATAGAGATCTTATCAACTGATGATGATGATGATGTCTGCTTCCATCCACTTATATCTATCTTTTGGTGGATATCATTAACGGGAATAAAAATCCAACATTATCAACTTTATCAGTGTTCCATATGTTGTGTATAAGAGATGCCATGAGGTGATCAAACGACTGCTCCGTTTACGGAAAAATGTGTGGAAAACCCAACTTGTAAGCAAGGAAAGGAGAAAGGCGAACGGAGTCTACATCCCGAAGGAACAAAATTCCACAGACATCAGTCAGTTCAGAGTAATCTCACTACTTAATGTGGAAGGGAAGATATTCTTCTCAGTGATGGCGAAAAGGCTCACTACATACCTCCTGGCAAATGGGTACATTGACACTACTATTCAGAAAGGAGGTATCCCAGGTACACCAGGATGTCTAGAGCATGCCACAATGATCTGGGAAGCACTTCAAAAAGCAAAGTCTGAGAGAACAAACATCCATGTAATCTGGTTGGATATAGCAAATGCTTAATGGATCCGCTCCACACCACATGTTGTGGCAGGCCCTAAAAATGTATCATGTTCTACAAGAGATTGCAGCAATGCTGAAGCTGTATTTCGCAGGGTTTTCTGTCAGATTTTCAACCAGAGAGTACACAATGAAGTGGCTTGGACTTGAATTTGGAATTGCGATGGGATATACCATCTCTCCGATTCTATTCGTGATGGCTGTGCAGGTAATCCTCAATGCGGCTGAAGGAAGGCTATAGGTCCAAAGCTCGGTGGAATGTGTCACATGCCACCGCTCAAAGCATTCATGGATGACACAACAATTCTGACATCAGATGAACATCAGGCTCAGAGGATGTTAGCACGCCTGGATGAACTAGTCAGCTGGTGCAGAATGAGCTTCAAACCCAAGAAGTCGAGAAGCCTATTGTTGCGTGATAAATTCTCGCAACATCGTTTTATTTCAATATCTATTTTATAACGCAAGGGCAACAACTGCTTGAAATTTATAGTCACTTTTCTCGGTAAGCATTTGTCTTCTCGCGTTGGTATCGAATGCAGTTAAGTTTGAGCTGTGGTCATTTTGCGCTGGACTGCGCATGACTTGTCTTGCTTCTTGGTCGATCGGTTTCCGCCCACCACTAGTGGAGTGAGTGATTTGGAATGGCGAAAGAGATGCCTCGTTGAAGAGGGGATCTCCGCTATTTTTTGTTCTGTCAGGGATGTGTAGTCCTCTTATGGATATTTCGTTTATTCGAGATAATACCTCTAGTGTATTTGCACATGCCGGGAGGCATAATATTTCTGTGTATTTCCGGAAGGCAAGGTAAATTAACATTTTCATTAACTCTATCGATTTTTGGTCGTGAACGATTTCTGGTTCATAGCCTGTCTTCGAAAGTCGTCGTCACGAGATGTTTTCCTAGCTCACATGTCGCTGTGTTGTGCTGCATCGGTTGATGCAGGTTCCAAGGACCATTACTTGCTACTTTGTTAAATGAACTAGGTTTGGAAAACCTTTATTATCTAGAGGATATTTTTGAGGACATTATTTATACTTCGGCAGACGTGTCTGTCTTGCTGAAGTCAAACTAAGGAGAGTGAACTGATCTCATACATCTGGTTATCTCCTGGCTGTTATAGAAAAGGATGGAGTTTTTCACCTGACTACATTTACAGCACTTTGAAATATAACATGCATCTGACTCATCATTGTAATGCTGTCTACCGTCTATTGCTGTATTGAATGTTGCTGTGATAATGACTGTTTGATGTGCCTACATATTCGCGTAACCATTTTGTCACTGTGGCGTCCACAATAAATAATGAAGAAAAACGTCAACGGCTGTTACAAGAATCATTGACTTTATACGTCGTGAGTTTACTGACGTCCTATGTGGATTGCCCTGTTATTTTTTGTATGAACATTGTTTTGACTGAACACATCTGCACACCACACAAAACCAGACATGCGGATACCATCCATCATCTTATGGCATCACGCATCATTTGGTGGCCATAAGCTGGTTTGATTCTGGTACCAGCAAACACGGGGTCCCTTACCCACTTCATTTTCAACAAGAATTCATCACATCCTTCAAGAAATTAACATTCTTCAATACAGTCAACATCTTCAAAATTTTCAAAGTACTCGGCGTTGCCCGGTAAAAGTCAAAATTTCAACTTTTTGACGGAAACAAGAATTTGACAGTACCCGGCGTTGTTACATGTTGCCGGATAACTCGGACTGCTGTTATCTTTTACGCAAGTCAAGCAAGTTGCTGCTGTCAAGGTTCCAGAGCTGTCGTTTTTGTGAAGGTCAAGTGCCGGTTGAAACGGGTTGTTTTCTGAAGAAGGCCAAGTACCGATTTCCATCAACTTACTTTTGGATTAGAAGGTCAAGTGCCGAAACAACTCAACACACAGTATTTCAGAAGCTCTTGTACCATCGTGTTAGCAGTGGAAGCAGTTCAGATGTGCCATCATCGTTGGAGCTTCGCTCTTTAGGACGTTGATTGACATCCGTTTTTTCTGCTGTTCTACGATTGCAAGCCTATAAGTTAAGTGGCCTGTTTGTATGTAAACTGTGCCCTTATACTTCTGCTGAGTCTTCTGTGTATCATCTCATTCTATATGTTATATGTTTATATGTTATGCGTATATTTATATGTTTATATTTCAGCGGGTTCTCGGTTGGGTGGTGTCTCCGTTAGATTATGCCACGTCATAGAGGTCGTCTATTGTGAGCGTTTTCTGTAAGGTTTGCAAATTTCCAATACTGGAATTTGCTAAGCGACTTCTGTTGCTATTTATGTTAGCTGTGATGACATGTTTTAATATTGTTTTCGTTATTATTTCGCATTCTTTAGTTTTGTTTTGATTTGTTTGTATTTGTTAGCCTACTCTTGTCTATAATTTAGTTTCATACAACATTTTTGTTTATACACTGTGGTGTCATGTATTTTGTTTAATTCTATCGCAGATATCGTCACATTTTTTGTGATATTTCATTAATTTCTGCTTTATTTTTAGTTGATTTCTGCGAACGTTTTTGTATTGTTGCTGATCTTTGTTATTGTTTACATTGTTATTGTTTACATTGTTTGTATTGTTTACATTTTCAATGTTTACATTCTGCATGTGTTTACATAGTCATTGTTTACAGTTATAGTAATTAGTTAATGGGCTATGCTAATGCACTGTTACTACTACACTGATGATAAATGAATGATGAATAGTGTCGTGCACTATTGAATGAGAAGTGCACTTATGATCAAGAATTGATTGTTGATATTTCATATACAAGTTCTTTGATTGGAGAATTGTTTCCCACAGAGACTGGGATAATATAATGTGATGTGAATATACAAGTGCTTAATTAAGACTTGTTACACTTAGGTTTGAAATAAATTAGTTAATTATTTCAGGTTTTGGACTCATATGTTAGACAACATGTCTACATTTGAGCACTTTATTGAGCAGGGTAAATTGCTTGGCAAGACTGGTGATAAGTTAGAAGAATTTGCAACTGCTCGATATGATAAAGCAATGGAAGCTGAACAAAAGAAACTGCAGATGGAAGCTGAACAAAAGAAACTGCAGATGCAGGTGGATGAAAAGAGATTCCAAATGGAATGGAAAAACAAAAAAGGGAATCAGAAGCTGAGGAAAGAAAACTCCAGCTAGAAGCTGAGAATAAAAGACTTGAAAAAGAGGCTGAAAATAAAAGACTTGAAAAAGAAGCTGAAAATGAAAGACTTCAAAAAGAGGCTCAGGCTGAGGAAAGAAGATTACAGAGAGAGTCTGATGAGAGGAAAGAGAAAGCAAAAATGGAACATGAAGAAAAGGTCTTAGCTTTAGAGTTGGAAAAATTGAAATTGACGAGCATGAGTAATGGTAATGATTCAAACAAGGGTTCATCTTCTGGTAAGGCTAATAATGATACTTTTAAGATTAAGTTACCAACATTTAGTCCTTCCAGTGATGACATAATGTTCTATCTGGACAGATTTGAACAAGCATGTACAGCTCATAACATAGACAAAGCAAAATATGTTTATCAGTTATCAGGGATACTGACAGGTAAAGCTCTAAGTATATTAAATATGGTTGATGAACCTGACAAGAACAATTATGAGGTTGTCAGGGCCGCTTTGTTAAAGAAATATCAGCTTAACGAAGACGGCTATCGTCTACAATTTAAAAACATGTTACCTGAAAATGGAGTTGAATTCTCCGAGTTTATTGCAAGAATACGCATTACTTTCTCACGATGGGTTGAACTATCTAAGACGGAAAAAACTTATGAAGGACTTATGGACTTAATACTTAGAGACAAAGTCATGTCGTCTGTCAATGAGTATTTCCTTGCTTTCCTTCATGAACGTAAACCTAAAACAATAAAAGAAATGGAAGATTTCTGTTGCCAATACGTAACTGCGCACCCACACATAACCATGGGTAACTCTAAGGTGAAAGAAGGTTTACCAGTTGCTTCGGCAGCTCCGTATGGCCAAAACTTTGCTCGTAGATTCCAACAAAATTTTGATAGAAAGAGTAGCGGTAATTTCTGTCAAAATCATGGAAATCAATTTCATGGTGATTCTTCTTCGAAGAATTGGAGACAACCTGATAGTACTCGTTACTATCACCCTAATAATTATAAGCATTTCAAAAGAGGATATGGTAATAGAGGTTATTCCTGCCGAAGACCTCAGAACCAAACAAATAGATGTTCGCATCAATGTGAACATGATAGTAATCGTGGAAACTGGAATTCGAACCAGGATAACAATTACAATAGAGACAATAATAACTGCAGAGATAATAATAACTTTGATAACTTCAGAGGTAATAATAGTCGGGGTAGATCTCAACACAAAAAAAGAGATATCAGCAGGCTAATGCTGTACAACAGGAAACTGAGGGAGCCTGTAATCATGTTGCTGATAGTAAAAACTTTGACGCTGTCACTGGTTCTGCTTTTGACTTTGAGAGAGCAAACAAATGCCCCCAATGCAGTACTTTATTCGAACCGGGTACCATAACTACTTTGATTTGTGGTCACCCACTTCCCGCTCTTCCTGCTGCTGTTGCGCATGACGGGAGGGGTTCTTTAATTCTACATAAGGGTCTTGTTAATGATACTCCGGTCTCACTACTTTTCGATTCCGGATGCACCACTATTGGTGTTAGACAATCGCTTGTAGATCCATCTTGTGCTACAGGAAGGGTTATTAAATGTGTCACATTTGGCGGCACTCTAGAAAAATATCCTACTGCTGTAATTCGCATTGCCACTCCTTTCTTTACTGGAGATGTGCATGCTTGTCTCTTACCTAATCCTATCGCGGACCTTATTATTGGTCGTATTCACGGAGTTAGGGAGTGTACCCCACAGCAGATTGCTGCTTGGGAAGATAATAACATGCAAGCTACAAATGCAGTAGTTACAAGAGCACAAGCTCTACAAACACCCGAAACTTCACTGAATAGTGATAATGAAGTTGATAGCCAAGATAGTCACTTAGTAATCACTCGTGACTCTTTCATAAAATTGCAAGAAGAAGATCCTTCTTTAAAAAAATTCTTCGTTCTTGCGAAGAAAGGTGATCCGAATCAGGATACAAATAGAAAATCTTGGATTGCAATGAGAAACGGCGTACTTGTACGTATGGTACAAGATTCGACTACGTCGGCACATTCGCAAATTCTTGTTCCCAAGAGCATGAGAGTCCAAATATTACAACATGCTCATGACTCGCAATGTGCTGGACATATGGGTTTTGCCCGTACGAAGTCGAGAGTCCTTGCGGCTTTCTTTTGGCCTTTTGTCAATAAGGACATTCGTATTTACTGCCGATCATGCAAGGTATGTCAGGAGGTCAAATCTAGAGGACCACGACATGCTGCGCCTATCCAGGCTGCTGACATTCCTATTCGGCCGTTTCAGAAAATGGCCATAGATATTATTGGCCCTTTTAAGGTCAAGTCGGCCAGAGGACATCAGTTTATCCTTACATGTGTCGATATGTGCACACGTTGGCCAGAGGCTATTCCTCTTAAGAGCATATCTACTACAGATATCGCAGATGCTCTTTGGTTGATATTTTCTCGCTTGGGGTTCCCCAGAGAAATATTGTCAGACCATGGCACTCAACTCATATCTGACACTATGTCACAGGTAATGTCTACCTTACATATTGAACGATCTCTCAGTAGTATCTACCATCCTATGTCTAATGGGTTAGTTGAGCGTCTGAATAGAACGCTCAAGACTTTGCTTGGTAAGATAACTGAAGGTCATCCTCAAGATTGGGACAGGGTTTTACCCGCGGCTCTCTTTGCCTATAGAGAAGTCCCTAATGAACACACAGGATTTTCTCCCTTCGAACTTGTCTTTGGCGCGTCCACGCGGCCCTATGTCTTTATTACACGATCTCATCACTGCCGATGATATTAGCGATGAAACTCAATCCTCATATGAGTATGTCATTGCTCTTAGACAAAAAGATCATTGAGGCATGTAAGCTAGCAACTGCTTCATCAGAAATTGCTAAAGAGAAGGCAAGACAGTTTGCTAACAAGAATAGATGTCTACGACAACTTTGTCCAGGTGACAAAGCATTCGTCCTACTCCCCAGTAGGGAAAATAGACTTCTTATTGCATGGAAAGGTCCGTATGCAATAGTCTCTCGGATTTCCGATGTTGACTATGTGGTCGATATTGATGGAAAGCATAAAACTTTCCACATAAACATGCTTTCGGAATTTCACGAACGTCCGGACTATTTGCTGCCTATTTTCCAGGCAACGGATGATGCTCCTGCACCTCACGGTCATTATTCATCCCTGTCTGTCATTCAGGATGAGGAAGCTACCTTCTCTGATGTCAACCTTCCCCTTCCAGTGGTTCCATTACATTCCACGGAATCTTGGAAAAACGTTTCTGTTTCTCCTAATCTTTCTGGTGACGAACATCGACAAGTCTCGTCGATGTTACAAACATTTCAGGATGTTCTCACTGACATTCCTGGACACACAGATGTCATAGAACATGACATAATTCTTACCGACAATAATCCAATTAGGGTTAGGCCGTATCCTATTCCTATACACTTTCAGTCGCAAGTGGAAAAGGAATTGGATGAAATGATTCAATTAAATATAATTGAACCATCGACTTCACCATATTCTTCTTCCATGGTTATTGTCCGGAAGAAGGATAAGAACATACGAATTTGCGTTGATTATCGCAAATTGAATCAGGTCACAAAGTTCGACGCTGAACCGATGCCTTTGTTAGAAGATCTACTGATTAGACTTTCTAATTCTAGATTCTTCACTAAACTTGACTTGTCTAAAGGTTATTGGCAAGTGCCTTTAGCAGAGCATGCCAAACCTCTTACTGCTTTTTCTACACCTAGGGGTCTATTTCAATGGAATGTTATGCCTTTTGGTCTCATGAACGCCCCTGCCACTTTCGTTCGCATGATGCGTCGAATTCTGTCACATCGTTCGGATGTCATCGCATACTTAGATGACATCTGTCTCTTCAGTGATACCTGGGAAGATCACTATTTAGGGTTATATGACTTACTGTCCACTCTACGTGAGAATAATTTGACAGCAAAACCTTCTAAAGCTTTTGTTGGTTTTGGTGAAATCTCTTTCCTGGGTCATCGTGTTGGTCATGGTCTCTTGAAGACAGAAGACCACAATACTTCCAAAATACTGAACATCTCTGTTCCTAAAACGAAGAAACAAGTTAGGAGTCTCTTAGGTTTAATTCAATTTTATGGGAGATTTATTCCAAATTTATCTTCGATCATGGCACCTCTATCAACATTGTTGAAGAAAGGTTCGCCTAATCTGGTCCGTTGGTCTGAAGAATGCCAATCTTCACTAGACCAAATCAAGAATATATTTTCTTCTCCTCCCATCTTAAGATTACCTACTCTTGATAGGACTTTTGTTCTTCGGAGTGATGCTTCATCCACTGGGATTGGAGCAGCACTGATGCAAGAATATGCAAATACTCTGCATCCTGTTATGTACATTTCTAGAAAACTAAATGCGGCAGAGAGGAACTACTCGGTTTTAGACCGTGAGTTGTTAGCGATGGTTTGGTCAATTCTAAAACTACAAAGATTCCTCCTGGGCGCACATTTCATTCTAGAGACTGATCAGAAAGCTCTTACAGCTATTCAGACTAAGAATTTGAAGAGTTCGAGATCCACTCGATATGCTATAGCTCTTCAACCTTTTCACTTCACGGTACGAGCTATCCGTGGTGCGGATAATGTGATGGCTGACATTTTGTCTAGATGCCCACATGACTCCAACTAATACTTCTGTCCTATATTTCCATATATTACAGAGTCATAACACACCTATATTTCTACAATAGATTAGCACATCTGTACTTACTTTATATGTACACACTATCGTGCTTTGTTGTCATCTTCTTCTGTTCGTTTTTTAAGATGATAGAGGAGGACTGAGTAGTTAATATAAGGGCCGTTAGTTTACTAAACAGCCACAATTATTAATAATGTATTGTACCTTATGAAGCATATTAGTTATTAATTAGCATTATATTGCTTGTACTTTCTCAGAATGTCATTGTTGAGCTGAGGACTTACCTTACTAGTATCAAGCATGACGAGTTCTAGATTGTGTACTTACCCTCGGAATACCAGAGCATATGTCCTGGATCGTCATGTAGTTTAACTTTACTATGTACTTATGTCATTACATGTCAAAGAATGTACTATTTAAATTTTCCTATCAGATTTGTACATCCATTTTTAAAGACAATATTAGAGTATGCTGTTTAATGATGATTATAGTAACTGCATACGTATATTGTGTTTACATGCTAACGTGATGTGTGTTGGTGACACCTCCCCGATGTGAATATTTTTTGAGACATATTTATTTTTCTGTTGAGGTATATCCTCACCAGACACTCTATAATTAGCCTATTGTTTGGCAATTTAGTTAATTATCAGCGCATAATTCGTGCGTTTTGAGCCGCTTATCGCATGCTCTTTGATATTGAAAAAAAAAATATGTTCCACATTTTTTTTTTTATCGGGAGGAGGTGGTGATATGTTGCGTGATAAATTCTCGCAACATCGTTTTATTTCAATATCTATTTTATAACGCAAGGGCAACAACTGCTTGAAATTTATAGTCACTTTTCTCGGTAAGCATTTGTCTTCTCGCGTTGGTATCGAATGCAGTTAAGTTTGAGCTGTGGTCATTTTGCGCTGGACTGCGCATGACTTGTCTTGCTTCTTGGTCGATCGGTTTCCGCCCACCACTAGTGGAGTGAGCGATTTGGAATGGCGAAAGAGATGCCTCGTTGAAGAGGGGATCTCCGCTATTTTTTGTTCTGTCAGGGATGTGTAGTCCTCTTATGGATATTTCGTTTATTCGAGATAATACCTCTAGTGTATTTGCACATGCCGGGAGGCATAATATTTCTGTGTATTTCCGGAAGGCAAGGTAAATTAACATTTTCATTAACTCTATCGATTTTTGGTCGTGAACGATTTCTGGTTCATAGCCTGTCTTCGAAAGTCGTCGTCACGAGATGTTTTCCTAGCTCACATGTCGCTGTGTTGTGCTGCATCGGTTGATGCAGGTTCCAAGGACCATTACTTGCTACTTTGTTAAATGAACTAGGTTTGGAAAACCTTTATTATCTAGAGGATATTTTTGAGGACATTATTTATACTTCGGCAGACGTGTCTGTCTTGCTGAAGTCAAACTAAGGAGAGTGAACTGATCTCATACATCTGGTTATCTCCTGGCTGTTATAGAAAAGGATGGAGTTTTTCACCTGACTACATTTACAGCACTTTGAAATATAACATGCATCTGACTCATCATTGTAATGCTGTCTACCGTCTATTGCTGTATTGAATGTTGCTGTGATAATGACTGTTTGATGTGCCTACATATTCGCGTAACCATTTTGTCACTGTGGCGTCCACAATAAATAATGAAGAAAAACGTCAACGGCTGTTACAAGAATCATTGACTTTATACGTCGTGAGTTTACTGACGTCCTATGTGCATTGCCCTGTTATTTTTGTATGAACATTGTTTTGACTGAACACATCTGCACACCACACAAAACCAGACATGCGGATACCATCCATCATCTTATGGCATCACGCATCACCTATCAGTCAAGAAAGGGAAAATAGCAGAGGTCATGTTCATGGTTTCTAACCAAACAATCTCTACAGTCATTGAGGAACATGTTAAAAGTCTTGGCAGGGTGAACGATGCCTCATTAAAAGACTCGAAAGCAGTGCAACAGACAATAGAAATGGCAGGCAGAGGGCTACAGATCATAGACCAAAGCATACTCCTAGGAAAATTCAAACTGTGGTGTCTCCAGTTCATGTTGATACCTAAGTTGCTGTGGCCACTGCTTATATATGAAATAAGCACAAGTACAGTGGAAGCTATAGAGCAGAAGGCCAACAAGTTCATGAGGAAATGGCTAGGGGTACCACCAGGTCTGTCAGATGTAGCACGGTACTGCAAAAAGTCAAAACTTCTGCTTCATTTCAAGTCAGTTGTTGAAGAGTAAAAAGTTGGAAAGGCAAGGCTTGCAATGATGCTACGCGAGTCAGCAGATAATGTGGTTAAGTCTATTCAGCCCACACTGAAAACGGGAAGGAAGTGGAGAGTGGAAGAAGCTGTTGATGCTGCCCAAGAGTCGCGTAAACTGAGGGAGGTAATCGGATACACACAAACGAATAGACGGGGATTTGGTTTACGGAGACATCCGCTGGTGGTCCAAGGCATCAAGCATGGAGCGTAGAGACATGGTAGTTCAGGAGATACGAGGAGCTGAGAATGATAAGAGGTTGCAAAACGCAGTGCAGCAGGCCCAACAAGGCCAATGGACTACATGGGAAGGAGCCCTGCAAAGGTCCTTGACATGGAATGATATATGGCATATGGCACCTCTTAGGCTCAGCTTCGTTGTTAGATCAATGTATGACCTCCTGCCATCGGCCACAATCCTTGTGAGATGGGGAAAGTCGGATGATGAGCAGTGCCACCTGTGCCATGGGAGGCAGACACTTGAACACCTGCTCTCAGCTTGCAAGGTGTCATTACGGCAAGGGCGATACACATGGCGCCACAACAAAGCGCTAAATGAGCTGGCTACGACAATAGATCTGCCAAGGATGAAGGCGAATAGCAATGTCAGGCCAAACGCCGCAAACACTTACTTTCCGAGAGCAGGAAAGTCAGCACACCCAAAACCGAGTAAATTAGGTAGCAGTGTACCATCTCTCATTGACTGTGCAAATGACTGGGAGATAGCGGTAGACCTACCTGGACGAGGGGCATATCCAGAGTATCAGGAAATCTCGAAGACGGCCGGATATAGTGCTGTATTCTTCATCATCGCACCAGGTTATATTGATTGAACTGACCGTGCCATTTGAATCCAGATTGGACGAGCAACATTTGTTCAAAGCGGCCAAGTATAGTTATCTGGCCGCAGATCTGAGACACGATGGGTTCACTGCAATGATCATGGCTTTTAAGGTGGGTGCAAGAGGGCTCGTGGCTGCATCAGTGTATAATTTATTGAAACTGTTGGGGCTGAGGGGACAGTCGAGAACAAGGGCACTGAAGATGCTTAGAGAAACTGCGGAAAAGGCATCATGCTGGATGTGGAACAACCGCAATGGGCTATGGAACTCAGGACAGTAAACTCTGCGGTACAGGAAACATCAGGAATTTTTCTAAGTCCACAATACGTTGATTTTTTTCAGTGTACTGGTGAAAGGGCTGTTACTGACATGCAACACGCGGCGTTTATTATAAGAGGTGTTGGGAACAGACTTACAGTTGCAAGCACGCAGTGGCTAGCCTCGTTGGCTTCACGCAGGTGTGCCAGTGTCTGTTCGTAGTCGTGGTGTACTGTTAAACGAACGGAATAATCTGTCTTCTCTTTGTTACTTTCACAATTGCCTCCACGGCTGGCGGAGTTGTGGATTTTAAAGGTGCTACCTAAGTGAAATGGGTTCATTTTCGATACAAGACAACAGGAGGCTGAGACATTTGAGAGTCATGACCAAAGTGGGCCCGCCTTCCTTAGAGTGTAAAGGAGTATACAGGGCCGAAACACTTGGTCGACGGGGGTGGACTGGTTCTGATGATCAGATTGCTTCCTGTTGTATCGCTCTGTAAAGAGTTTCCTATATATATATTTTTATTTATTTTTTTATTTATATACATACTTCTTCTTTCGTCATTGGTCGTTTTAGTCTTTTTCGATAGCAGGGTCACCGCCGATTGGCCAGTTGCGTTTTACTACTTTTCGTTTTTGAGAGTTCTAAACCAACAGTGTTTTATGCATAATTTATTCTGTCTGCCGCCATCTTGCGTGAATCCGTGACTACGCGTAATTTATTCTGTCTCAGGGTCTGCCGACAATCTTTAGTGAATCCTTGAGCGCGGATTGGCTGTGCATATTTGTATATCGATTGCGACCTAACTCGGTGTATTTAACTTAGCAGCGGGTTTACAAACAACTTTACGACAGTGGACACGAGCCATATTATGTGTCGTAGTAAAATCTTTGCAACAATGGTAATGCCCTAACAGTGAGGGGTCAGCCAGCTAGCACCTTTCCCCCACCATAGGTATATATATATATATATGAGTGTGTCTGTGTATGTGCAAATGTAGTACTTGTTCTCGAACAAACAGTAACACAAATAATATGGAGGGGGAGGGGGTGGGGGGGGGGGGGCGAAAAGACAAGAAGAAGCAAATTCAGGACGAACAGCGCAAATACATATACTGTTCAAAAAAAGAAACGCATAGCTATCCGAGGGCGCGTTTTTATGAGTTTGTAAGTAAAATTTGGTGCTAGGGTATATAAAAACAAGCCTCAAATGTTCTTTACAGTGTCAAATTAACGTGTTGACCTGAATTGCGTTCGTTTTTGTAATCGTTAGAACGCAGTGGTCAATAGTGTTTTTGACGCAATTTTTGACCACAGCTCATGTTGCGCGCACGTGAAAGCAACAAAATTTGGGGAGAACACTATTCACTGACTACGTAACTGAAACCGTATAAAAGGATAACGCTACACACAAAAAAATTCAGTTCATTTTCAAGCAGACATTTATGGCGTCTCTATCGATAAATTTAAGGAACATTGCTATTGGCTGACTGCATGCAGGCGAAAGTCAAAGTCAGGTTGCCAGGCATCTAAACGTGAATCAGAGTACCATCAGTCGACTTTGGCACCGGTTCCAAGCCACTGGCTCAGTTGAAGACCGGCATCGCAGTGGACGACACAGAGTGACAACAGCAGCGGAGGATCGCTTTATTCGTCTTCGTCACCTCAGAGACAAGTTTACAACAGCTTCCTCAACTGCCCAGTCATAACCTGCAGGACGTCATGTGTCTGATCAAACTGTCCGGAATAGACTGCGTGACGCTGGAATTTGGGCACAACGACCTCACCGAGGACCTATCCTTACGCGCCGCCATCGCCAAAATCGACTTCTTTGGGCCAACCAGCATCGTCCCTGGGCAGCTCACAATTAATGGAGACGTGTCTGGTTTAGTAATGAATCCTTCATTTTGCTGCAGCGTCATGATTGACGGCGTAGGGTCTACCGTAGGCGAAATGAACGTTTTGCCCAAAATTGCGTTGATGAAGCTCCGCCGCACGGTGGTGGAGGTGCATTGATGTGGGGAATGATCAGTTACAACGGAAGGAGTCAATTGGTGCACATTGAAGGAGGCTTGAATGCGCAACGATACGTCAATGAAATTCTTCAACCCCATGTCCTTTCACTTTTAGCTGCCCAAAGGTCTGTGTTTCAACAGGACAACGCCAGAACCCATTGTGCACGGTTGATCACGCAGTTCCTGACTGCCAACAACATTCTCACCCTTCCCTGGCCATACCTGTCTCTAGACATGAGTCCGATTGAGCACCTATGGGATGAGCTGCATAGACGTGTTTGTCGCCGAGATGTTGCTCCAGCAAATCGTCGTGATCTGTTCCAGGCTCTCCAGGAAGAGTGGGCAGCCATCCCACAGGCACACATCAGACTCTGATCGCATCCATGCCCAGGAGATGCCAGTCGCTGATCGATGCAAGATGAGGCCACACCCCATACTAACGGGAAAGCCCGTACGCCAAAAAACTCTCGTGACCCAGATGCAAAACAACTGTCAATTGATTGGTTGAACCCAAAGGTATACTTGTGTGCAATTTGAACAATTAACTCATTAAATTAAAAAAAGTTATTGAATGTCAAAATTATGGCTATGTGTGTGCCTTCGGTATCTATGAGTTTCTTTTTTTGAACAGTATACTTTCTGAGAGCAGGAAAGTCAACACACCCCAAACCAAGTAATTCAGGTAGCAGTTTACCATCTTTTCTTGACTGTGCAAATGACTGAGAGAAGGCGGTAGACCTACCTGGACGAGGGGCATATCTAGAGAGTATCAGAAAATCTCAAAGACGGCCGGATATAGTGCTGCATTCTTCATCGTCGCAACAGGTTATATTGATTGAACTGACCGTGGCATTTGAATCCAGATTGGAAGAGCAACACTCGTTCAAAGCGGCAAAGTATAGTGATCTGGCCGCGGATCTGAGACACGATGGGTTCACTGCAAGGGTCATGGCTGTTAACGTGGGTGCAAGAGAGGGCACTGAAGAGGTTTAGTGAAACTGCTGAAAAGGTATCTTGCTGGCTGTGGAACAACCGCATTGGGATAAGGAACTCAGGACAGTAAACTCTAGCCCCAACTGTGGTGCAGGAAACAGCAGAAACATTTAAAGTCCGCAATACCTTGAGTTGTTCGTTGTTTTGATGAAAGAATAATGTCTTGCGGGTAACACGCGGTGTTTTATATGAGGTGTCGGGCGCAGGTAGATTTCAGTTGCTAGCGCGCAGTGGCTTTACGCCTTGTTGCCTTCGCGCAGGTGTGGCAGGGTCTTTTCCTAGTCGTGGTGTGCTGCGGAACGACCGCAATAATTTGTCTTCATCATAGGAGTGTGGTTACTTTCACAATTGCCTTAGGCTGGAGGAATTGTGGATTTTAAAGGTGCAACCAAGGTGGAATGTGTTCATTTTCTGCACAAGACAACAGGAGGCGGAGACACTTGGTAGTCATGACCCAGGTAGGATCGCCTCCCTTAGAGTGTAAAGGTGAGCATTGGGCCGAAACATTTGATGGACGCGAAGACCACTTGTATTGATGATGATGATAATGATTACGCTGATGATGATGATTATGGTCAATGTGTGTGTGTGTGTGTGTGTGGGACCACTTCTGATGATCAGATTGCCTCCTGTTGTATCACTCGTGGCGGGCAATCATTTTTGCTCTGTCTTGTAACGTTGAGTTTATTGATCATTTTAGAACTTTTTGTTGCTGTTTTTTTATTTTTTTTATTTATGGGAATACAAAATACAACGTATTAGCCAATTTCAAATGGCAGTTATTACTCCTTGTTTCGACATGTATGTTATGTATATCAAGTAGGTAGAAGTGCTGATAATAACATTTTAAAAAGAAGAAATTGACTTGTCAAACACTTTGTAGAAATAGTAAATCGTATACTGTGATCATTTGATCGACCTTGACATTTTATGGCAGCGGTCAACCTTGGGTCATAGCTCTCAAGTGACATCCTTCTCTTGGCTATTCGGCCTCCGTTTTGAACTGGACCCATTTCGTTTAGGGGGCATCTCTAAAATGGCTATTTCCACAGGGTGTTGTAAGAGCCAGTTTTCGCATAATTGTAGGGAGCATCTCGACTTGCTGCGATCAGCATCTCTGTCCTCCCATAATCCTGAATTTATCTATTCATGTCTCTCTTGTACACATCTTTCAAACTTCATCTGTGGTTGCCTTTTGTTAGTTTTTTTTTGTATATTGGGGTTAGAGGAGGGCGATTTTGGGCACGGCGCAAGCTTGTGTTCAGTATTAAGTTTAATTCAGTTGAGAGACATTTAGCACTTTCATGCAACACATATAGGCCTTTTTATTATGGCAGTCACATTAATGAATGTTAGGTTCCTCCCTCGGAGTGCTTGGCCGGTTACATATACAAACTCGGCAAGTCCTGATTCCATACGCATTGGAGAAAAAAAAGGAAGGGGTAGGGGGGGGGGGGGACAAAAGTCAGTTCCCACACATACAACAAGCACGTAAAGACATTGAGTTTTATCTAGCATTATGTATTCGCTACACGACCAGACATTGACATTGGGAACTCTTATCAATGTTCCACTACCACCGCATTGTTATGTCCTTCATACTTAAACGTTAAGATACATTTATGCGTTTTATCTAAGGGACGTCATTTTTATTACAAAGGGAGTAATACGTGCGGAAACGTTAGTAATAAGTTTAAAAAAATTAAACAGTTATTTAATATAATTTTGTTTAGAACACTTTTGTAGTAAACAAGGAAATGATAACATATTTCAAATTCTGAAGAAAATGTTTCTGGTGCTTGTTGCTGTTATAGAAATATAGAGTTATATTTTGTATGGGATAAATAAAAGTACGCTAAGCGCAATGCACGTCAGTAAATATGTATAACTCGAGTTTCTTTTCATGTGATTCATATTTAAGTAACAACATTGTATTTTTGACCGGCACAAAGTGCTGCCTAAACTAAAGTTGAGACGATGTGTTTCACAAGTCCACTTTCAGCCCGAAAATGACGAAAAGTCCCAAGCAACCTTCTCAACCAAACATTATAACACGAGCTCACAAGAAGAGCTTTCATTGCATAATGACGTGAATGGGTTTTACAATATCTCGAGTCCACCTCATATATAATAATAATAATAATAATAGCCCCTTCAGTCATAACTGACTATGGGAATGCGCCCCTGAGGTGACAGCCCTCAGGTGCTTATTTTCCTGGTGCTCCTTTCGACGTTTTCTCCTCACCTCTGCTTCTTGTGTGAGCCTCTCTTCGCCCAATCTGAGGTGGCGCCGTAAATAGCATCGCCACTTAGTGCGATCGGCAGCTTTATCCTCCCATGTTGCTGGATTCATGTCCAGTGCCCTCATATCTCTCTTGCACACATCTTTGAACCTCAGCTGTGGTCGCCCAACTGTTCTCTTGCCATCTGCTAATTGTCCGTAGAAGATATCTTTTGGGATGCGACCATCATCCATGCGGCGAACATGGCCAAGCCAGCGAAGTCTGCGCTGTCTAAGAAGCGTATACATACTTTGAAGGCCAGCACGTGACAACACCTCGACATTTGTCACTTTATCTTTCCACGAGATGCCAAGGATGCGGCGTAGACACCGCAAATGGAAGGTATTGAGCCTTCTTTCTTGCTTAGCATAGGTCGTCCAGGTCTCGCTGCCATATAGGAGTGTGCTGGTGACGCAGGCATTATATACCGCAGCTTTGGTCTTCATTGTGAGTTTAGAGTTTCCCCAAACACGCGATGTGAGGCGGGCAAAGGTAGCTGCAGCTTTGCCAATGCGGCTGTCGATTTCTGTATCCAGTGAGAGTTTGTCATTGATGGTAGACCCTAGGTATGTAAAGTGGTGCACCACTGCCAATTCATAGTTATCGATAGTGATAACTGGTGCAGCACCCACATCCTGACTCAGCACATTCGTTTTCTTTAGACTTATTGTGAGGCCAAAGTCCTTGCATGCTTTAGTGAAGCGATTCATCAAGCTCTGAAGCTCCTGTTGGCTTTCAGTGACGACTGCAGCATCATCAGTGAACAACAAGTCTCTTATAGTGACCCTTCTGATTTTTGTTTTTGCCTTCAGCCTTGAAAGATTAAACAGACGGCCATCTGACCTAGTGTGAAGGCATATTCCTTCAGTTGCATCTCTGAATGCATGTTTCAAGAGTAAGGCAAAGAAGATTCCGAAGAGGGTCGGAGCCAGAACACAGCCTTGTTTAACGCCACTTCGTATATCAAAGGGCTGTGACGTGCTTCCAGCATATTGGACTGTTCCCTTCATGTCGTCATGGAATGACTTTATCATTTCCAGCATTTTAGAAGGGCAGCCTATTTTCAGGAGGATTTTAAAGAGTCCATCCCTACTAACCAGGTCGAATGCTTTTGTGAGGTCTATAAAGGCAATATATAATGGTCTTTTCTGCTCTCTTGATTTTTCCTGAAGCTGGCGGAGAGAGAAGATCATGTCTGTTGTTGATCTGCCAGCTCGGAATCCACACTGTGACTCTGGATATATGCGCTCAGCTAACTTGTGTAGTCTCATTAAGACGACTTTGGGAAAAACCTTACCAACATTACTAAGAAGAGAGATGCCTCTGTAGTTATTGCAATCACTTCTGTCTCCTTTATTTTTATACAGTGTTACAATCTTGGCATCTCGCATGTCTTGAGGAATAGTTGTCTCTTCCCAGCACTGGCACAGCATCCTATGCAGGGGATGTAATAGCGTGCTCTTACAGCATTTGATTAAATCAGGAGGAGTCCCATCACTGCCTGGTGCTTTGCCAGAGGCCAAGCTATCAATGGCCTTGCTGAGTTCCTCTAATGTTGGTTCGGCATCCAGCTCCTCCATAGTTGGCAGACTGTTGACACCATCAAGGGCTGCAGGCGTAACGGTATTGTCTCTAGCGTAAAGCTCAGAGTAGTGCTCGACCCACCTCTCCATCTGCTTACCCTTATCGGTTAGCTTCTCTCCGCTGATGGTTTTTAGCGGTGCCGTCTTACTTTTATGGGGGCCAAGTGCTTTCTTTATACCGTCATATATTTGTCTAATGTTTCCTGTTTGCGCTGCGATCTGGATGCTCTCACTGAGCTGGAGCCAGTAGTCATTTGCACAGCGTCGAGCAGTTTGTTGAACTTTGCTTCTCGTAGCCCTCAGGATCTGTAGGGTTCTGGCACTCGGTGAACGTTTGTATTCATTCATAGCACTGCGCTTAGCTTCAATGACAAGTGCCCTCACATCTGATGAAGCATCAAACCAGTCATTTGACTTTGCTGTTTTCTTACCAAAGGTGGCAAGTGCAGTACTTTGAATGGTGTTCCGTAGATGCTCCCAGTTCTCTGTAATAGTATCACCATGCTGAGGGCTACTGAGCACTTTCTCGAAGGTCGCAGTGAATTGAGCGATCATGAAAGGGTCTGACATCTTGCTGGTATCAATGCGTGGTTTCCCTTCATGTCTGACACGATAGAGTTTTCTTGGTTGTGCTCTGATTTTGCAGCAAACCAAGGAGTGATCTGTATTACAGTCTGCACTATGGTACGAGCGCGTGGAGAGCACAGACTTGAGGAGTGGCCTTCTGACGAGAATCAGGTCAAGTTGGCGCCAGTGCTTGGATCGTGGGTGTCTCCATGACACCTTATGCTGGGGTTTTGTCTGAAAGTAGGTGTTGGTCACGCAGAGGTCATGGTGGACGCACAACTCTAAGAGCCGTTGTCCATTTTCATTCATCTTGCCAACACCAAACCTGCCCAGACATGAATGCCATGAAACATTATCGGCACCCACTCTAGCGTTAAAGTCACCAAGGAGAACAAGCTGTTCTTGCCTAGGTATACTTTTGATAATTGCTGTTAGATTCTCGTAGAACTCATCTTTAGCTTCTGAGGCAGAGTACAGAGTAGGAGCATACACACTGACAAGGGTGATGGGACCTGTGCTAGTTTGCAGGCGGAGCGTTAACAGGCGTTCTGATCCATTCTCGCCTGGTTCAACCAGTTTAGTTAGCGATTTTTTGACCGCAAAACCTACTCCGTTTTCTCTAGCTTTATTAAGATCTTTCCCTTGCCAATAAAATGTGTAGTCCTTCTCGCTCACCGTTCCAGAGCCCGCCAGGCGCGTTTCCTGAAGTGCAGCTATATCCACCTGAGATCGTTTAAGCTCATCATTAATTATGGCTGTCTTCCTTACATCGTTTACATCCTGTAGGTTTTCGGATAGTCCAGTCAACATAGTCCGGACGTTCCAGCATCCCAATCTGAGAGTTTGCTTATTTCTATTTTTTCGATAATTGCTTGGTGCAAAATTTTCTGTCCACAGTTCGGGTTTGATCCTAATCCCCATGCACCTAATGGGGAAAGCAGACAGTGGCGGGACAACACCTTATTGACTGGGGGCTGCCCAGCTTGAAGCGGGCGGTAGCTGTCCAGTGAGATCCTAGAACCTCTCCCACTGTCGGAAGTAGCCCCTGGTGCCATGCCCTACGCCAATTGGCAAAATGCTTATAACCGGTAACTGCTACTTCCCGTGTTTTGCCGACACCTATAGGGTGAAGCTGGAGTGTCCTCTCCAGGGCGCGAGCGTGGGCACAGTTATATGGAGATCAAGCTGTTGCCTATGCAGCATGTTCCCCCTCTCCACACAGCCGGTAGATCCAAATGAACGGCAGTAGCTGATACAGTTTGGTACCAGCCATGTCGCAGGAGTTGCCAGAATAATGTCGAATCGACATTAGACTGCCTTAGGGACTCCGACTCCGGATTTATCCTCAGGGTTTACTCCCGAAGCCAATTCCATAAATGGATATTCCCGCAAGGCAGCGGTGGTTTGAATTCAGAGTTCCTTCTCTTAGATAAGCTACCAACCAAGGATCACGAGCCCTATATGCCCGAAGCTGCTGGTTTTAAGGCGCCAGTCGCTCGTCTTTGCCCCTTCTCCCGTCAGTGGAAACAGTTCCGCCGGGCTCAAATTGAGCCACACGTGAAGGCGGGAGCAGGACTTGGTTGTCAGAGGCTGCTTGAGACGCGTGATATAGAAGTATTTTATCTGCAGTGAGAGCTTATCCTCACTACAACTCCCGGCAATAACAACCTTTGGAACCATATAATAGTCTCTCAACCCACACATTTAGTCTCATTGTATGGCTCTGAAACATAGAGAACAACGAAGACGTTATAATCCGCAGTGGTTGAATCACACGTAACCGTACGTTTTCATTGATAAGTCGTCCTTAGTGCATCGCGTTATAGAGTATAGTCCGTTCGGAAATTCGTGCCCACGCATCGAACGTTGTAACTTTGCAACCCCTTGGCGGATGTTATTGAAATTTGCTACGTGGCCTACTGATATCAATGCAGTTATTAATATATTTTTGCCCTTACAAAACTCCTGTCATGTTCGAATTTTCTTCTTTAAGTTACATAAAAAGCTCTTACCGTTGTGTGGGTTAATTTTTATTAGTTCTACAGGAAAGTTACAAGATCCTTTCAACAATTGCGCACTTAATTTTTGTTGCGGCACAGCACAAGCGATGAAATGTGCTATTCAATATTTTTTTTGGGTTTGAATTAGTGTAGTGACTACATGTCCGCACGAGTGCACACCTATTGTACACAGTCGTGAGTAATTATTTCAGCGGCGTATTCTAATTGCAATGAGTTGGCTGCAACGAAAGAAAAACGACACCAGCGTATAATATATTAATAAACTGAACTGCATAATTATGAAAATAAGACAAAAGTGTATCTCATTTATAAAATTATTCAAGAGCAGGGTCAGGTTTCGCTTCGACTCCCACCTTATCATTCTCACCTTAACCCAATAGAGCTGGTTTGGGCTAGAGTTAAAGGGCAAGTGGCCGCCCAGAACACCACTTTTAAAATGTGCGATATTAAAGACATGACTCGTGAGGCCCTTTCACGAATAGACACAGAGTACTGGGCTAAATGTGAAGAACACGTGCTCCAGGAAGAAGAAGATTACTGGCAGCGAGAAGGCTTGAAGTTTATCCAATCAATAACTGTTGTGAACTTATTGGAGTCGTCCGATTCGGAATGAGGCACGTCGTTCGCATTCCTTCGTTTGTGATAAACTAATTTCATATGCCAATCTATAATAACACATAAACAGTTACGATTCGTCATAGCTTCCTGATGATTTACTTCTATCATTGTTCATTATCAGATCATCATTCCTCGTATCAAAATCACGTGAACAACCAATCACACATTTAGGACACGCCTTTGAACCGTCTTGTCGCACAAATGTTGTGATTTACTGTAAGAATTAATGTTGCGGGCAGATTTAGGCAAATGTTCCAAAAAGATCAAAGAAAATCGCCGTTTTGCAAATTTCGCGAAAGCTGTGGATGTAATGATCGCAAAATCTTAACTGCATGGAAAATCTAAGACTGCATGCAAAAATTCATGTCCATACAACAAACAGTTTTAGAGAAAATTGACGCTTTCTGTGGGCACTAATTACCGAACGGACTATAACCATAAATCCTAACGCCTTGTCCCTATCCGTTATCATGGTCAAGTTTTGTGTAACGTTGTTTAAATAATATCTGTTATATCAATTCTCTACAGTTTTAAAAGGAGAGTTAGTGACTAGAGTCCACATATCCTGGAAGCGAGTTAACAGCGTTGCTAGGCATTCGTTTCATTTAAAAAAAAAAAAAAATTGGCGAAGCGTGTCCCGTTCAACCTAGTCAGTTATATTAGGGCGCATGTCCAAATATAAAAGACCGTTAAGACAGATGACGTTATACAGTAAAATAGAACCAGACCCGAACAATAGAGGCAGCAACAAAATATAGAGGCAACCAATAAAATACAAACTGACGAAAAAATAGAGGCTGAATAAAAAAACAGAGGCAGACACTAACATAGAGGCAGATATAAAGAAACAGGCAGATGTAAAGAAACAGAGGCAGATATAAAGAAATAGAGGCAGACACAAAAATAGAGACATACATAAAGAAACAGAGGCAGATGTAAAGAAACAGGTGCAGATATAACGAAACAGAGGCAGATATAAAGAAACAGAGGCAGATATAAAGAAAAAAAGGCAGACACAAAAATAGAGATATATATAATGAAACAGAGACAGATATAAAGAAACAGAGGCAGATATAAAGAAACAGAGGCAGATATAAAGAATCAGAGGCAGATATAAAGAAACAGAGGCAGATATAAAGAAACAGAGGCAGATATAAAGAAACAGAAGCATATATAAAGAAACAGAGGCAGACACCAAAATAGAGACATGTATAATGAAACAGAGGCAGATATAAAAAACAGAGGCAGATATAAATAAACAGAGGCATATATAAAGAACCAGGGGCATATATAATGAAACAGAGGCAGATATAAAGAAACAGGGGCAGATATAAAGAAACAGAGGCAGATATAAAGAAACAGAGGCAGATTTAAAGAAACAGAGGCAGATTTAAAGAAACAGAGGCAGATATAAAGAAACAGAGGCAGACACAAAAATAGAGACATATATAAAGAGAAAGATTCAGATATAAAAAACAGAGGCAGATATAACGAAACAGAAGCAGACAAAAAAATAGAGACGGACCCAAATAAACTAGAGACAGTCACAAAAAAATAGAGGCAACCCCTAAAATAGAAACTGACCCAAAAATAGAGGAAGACTAAAAACAGAAACTGGTAAATCCAAAAAATAGATGCAGACAAAAAAAAACAGAGGCAGACATAAAAATAGAGGCAGACATAAAAAACAGAGGAAGATATACAGAAACAGAGGCAGATACACAAAAACAGAGACAGACTCAAAAACATTTGGAAGGAGCAAACTCTAAATATTGGCTCGTACGTCTAAGGTGAGAACACTATAAATTCTACGTTCTTCATCTTTGGACACCTTAAAGTAATAACAAACTCGAGTAATATTCCAATATGTGTCTAATGTATTCAGAAAACTATGAACACGAAGTTACAATAATATACAGTCAGCGAAGTGCATACTTGAAATATGTATGTACAAAAAGGGGAAGAAAACTTGATACGAGCTGTAACAGCTGGGGCATAAGGCTGTAAGGCAGAGAAGAAGATAAACGAATGTGGAATTCTAAACTTCATGGTTTATATTTTTGATGAGGTCATCATTCAAATACCGTCTCTCACGTGATATATCCCAAGTGTTTTATGATCTCCAGCCTTTACCTTCAGTGATCAATCAGCTCTGGTGATCTGAAAACTGTTAAACGGTTATGGCGCCTGATACAGGGTGGCCCCATCCCCCAAATATTCTCCTATTTATCAAATACTACAGACCACAACTGCAAATAAATGTAAATTAAATGTAGAATAAACGTAGAAGTAGAGCAGAAAATGAATATATTAAAATTCATGTACAATTTCAGTTTATCCTTGAACTAAAAAGGAAACCAGTCTTGTTTATCAAAAAAATAATCACCGGTTATTGTCAAACTCGCGACATTTAGCAACATATGTAAATAACGTTTGTGCTTTGTCAATTTTTTGTTTTATTATAATAATATAATGAAAATAATAGCCCCTTCTGTCATAACAGACAACAGAAATGCGCCCCTTAGGTGACAGCCCTCGATGCCTTTTTGCCCTCGTGTCACGAAATGGACCGTTCAATTTTTCTTCCATTTTCCTCCCCCCTTTCTATTATTTCTCATTTTCGCCACACAGAATCCGTACTAGAGTCATTGTTTCCATTCTCCACACTTCACTTCGTATGTCCAGACAAGCGTATCGCCCATCCCCTGGAGATTAATTGAATCACTAAACGTGTTAATACCACATTGACTCCCATTAGATGCGAGCATGACGTGCTTGCTTAAGATTGCATAATCACTTCCGATTCGACTGTTTGGGACAGGTAATTATAGATAAATGTAATCATGGAAGACATTTGGAAGAGTGAGCAGGAAGTGTGATATAAGTTAACTAGCATATTAAAGTTACGCGTTAACATATTGGTGTGCTGTAAACAAAAGATACTTTGTGCTTAAAGATATTTTATTGAACGCGATTTTGTATAGTTGTCTATCGTTAGACATGACGCGGGGCGTTGTTATGCTACCGCATAACAACGATTGTTCTATACCCTTCATATTTCGAAATCCGTCAAAGCCAAACGAGATCTCGTCGAAAAAATAAAATCGTTCCCCATACTGAGGCCACCAATTGTTAAATCACTTTATTCTGTGATTTAATCCTTTTTGTTGAGAGCATTCTCATTAGTAATTCTGCGGCTCATTATTATTGTAGTTCATTAATCATTGAGCGAATCGTGCTATTGTTGTTGTGTGCGAATGGTGAGAAATAATTTCAGACTCAACTTGATAAAGTTGATAACGCCGTTGGATCCGAGTCCACAAAAACTATACAGTTTATTATACATATATTTCAATGATTCTTGGCATTATATAATACATTAGATATGTGCAGTCCAATACAGTCCAGTGCAGTTCTTTAGATTAATATTTGTATCGTCAATACAACTAGGCTGTATATACGTGACGTCGACGAACGGAACATCCGAAAGTGATACCTAGAGATTTGGCGAACGATTAATTAATAATAATAATTTTGTCCCTTCTGTTTCCTAATTAAAGGAAAACTCTACATCAATTAAGTTGCTCCATCACTGCGTTCATTAATAAAATGGCCGACTCCATGGCCCATCTACAAGGAGGACATCTGCACGACTACTATAAATTGAGAGCGCTGAAGATCACGTCTGGCTTTGACGGATTTCGATAAATGAAGGGTATAGAAAAATCGTCTCAACAAAAAGGATTAAATCACAGAATAAAATGATTTAACATACACAGAGTGAGGTCTCTAACACTTCACTCCCATATGGTAGTATCTGCTATTGGACTACCATTTTACTATCCCACTAGCACACAGAGTACGTTCCACTAATTTTCCTGTCAAGAAAGAACAAGCTGCTACTGAAGCTAATGACTATGTATTCAGACATTACCATCCAACTTCCCCAGGGAGGTTCTAAACACTGCCCGACGGTCGAGCAGCTTTATGGCAGGTTTATGGCAGGTTTACGGCAGGTTTATGGCAGGTTTACGGCAGGTTTATGGCAGGTTTATGGAAGGTTTATGACAGGTTTATGGGAAATTAGGCACCCGTGAAAATCCTTTGATGTAAACCGAGCGGGATTGCGGGGAGAAGAAATGGTTAAACAAACCGTTGTATCGGGACTACGGGTTCAAGGGGTTAAGTTTGATGTCAAGGAAATCGGTCGATAGCTTGTTACTTCATTAGATAGTTTGTCCGTCTTTAGAACTGGGATGAAATTGGCTTTTCTCCAGTCTGTTGGTAACTTGCCTTCTCTCCAGATCTTGTTAGTGAGGTCAAGGATGGTGTAGAGTTCATGATTTGAGATCATTTCGTTAGTGTAGCCGCGTATACCGTGATTTCTTTGGATACAGACTATATCTGACTACAAAAAACAGAAGAGGCACCGATTAACATAAAAAAATAAATTCTTATGAGAAACAGAACATAGTGAAGACGATGACATGCATTTTTTAATTGGGGTGAGCTTGGCTTCCCTTGTCACAGAGTGGTCATGTGATCTCCCTGACCAATCAGGAGCTCAGCATATTTCTACCGGCAGGAATGTAGAACAGGACGCCATTGAGTAAGGAAGAGATAACGAACCCCAGCAGACGTGTTCAGTCTAGCGCTGTGAAATCCTTAGTTGAGGATATCAACTTCACACTTATTTATCAAATGTGCATTCTAGGATGTTGTGTGATTTTGGGTTTTCGAACATTTGTAAGTATTGACTACAAATAATTACACTTGGTTAATAGATCACGCAGCCATGGCTACAGCAGACTTAGGTTCGAAGACTCAATGAAAATGAAACTTCAAAGCATTGCTGAGAAAGAATGCCCCTTGAAACGGGAAAAACATTAAACCTATGGATTCCCACATGATTCAAAAGAAAGCTTTTGAATAAGGAACCATACTGAAGAGCCGGCAGTATATTAGCAAGGACAGAATCTAGATACCCAACGTAGGAACACAATAGAACTGAAGAGTCTAGTCATATGCAAAAAAAAAAGTGCAAAGGAAATATTTGTACTAATGGAATGATACCAGATGTTATACACAAAATTGTACATTGCTGTAAATATGCCATTTTCAGGGATTTTGTTGTATTTGACCAAGTTCGGTGTTTTTCATGAACAAAGGCTATTAAAAGTTATTTCTGTGAAAACCCATGCTGTTGATGAATCAAATACTTACAGTTGACCAACATGCAACTAAATCAATCTATCCTAAATTAATCAAACATTTGTACATCAGAAATAAAACACATCTGCTCTAACTAAAATACATCCTTGAGGATTGTCCCAGAATCTGGAAAACTCCTGTAAGACTGTAAAAGAGCAATCACTAACTCTAGCGGACAAGCTAGTATCTACATCTAACACTCTATGCATAAACAGCAACCCCCAACTACCCTGCCCGAACACACATGCCAGTCCTCTACAAAGAGCAGAGAAAGTCCAACTATAATTAACCCTAGTGCATAAGGAAACCACGATTAACAAGGAATAAATAAGACTGGAAAATGCATCGACAACAAGGGTATAGGCAGGCCAGCCCATACAGCTATCGTGTTACACATGAAAATACCTGGACAATGCATAACAAACACTTTCCGCGCCACCCGCCCAATTTCAACAAGAGAAATGAATATTGTCTGCCAGGAAGTTATCCTAAAGTAGACGCACATCCCACTGCCCCAGATAAATATGTATCTGGCTCGCATACTGGAAGTTATTATGCTGTAGACTTACAGAAACCTAATGCATGTTCTACTGAAAAGGAAGAAATGTTGTACAACTCTACAACGGGAGGTTGCTATACCTCTAAACACATACACAGACGAAGCGAAAACCCTTCACATGAAGAAAACAGAAAATCCTACATCCCAGATGAAGATGTTGACAGTTGTTCAACCCATAGTAGAGTAACATACGCGGATAGGCGAAGTTACAGTGTTTACAGTAGAAACAACATATATCAACGTAAAAGTCGTCCTCAGCTTGACAGAGATAGACGATTTATTGATTACCGGACATACGAAAAACCACATAACACATGGCAGAAACGGAGGTATCCGATCCACGCTGTTCCCCGTTCGAATCCCCAGCACACAAAATCCCATGCCCCCATGAGACAAACACCTCCATATTATCGCCACAGAGAAACAGAAAGCAGACCACGTATACTATCATCGATCAGGTATAATGACAACAAGACAAGGCACACGACGGCAGCTAACAAACACTAGAACACATTGAATAAACGAGCTCAAAGAATGACAGTAAGAAATTTCATTACTGCGGTTCAAAACAGAAAGTTATGGGAATTCAAAAACGTAACGTCAGAGAATGGACAAGTTTGCCTCATATCAACAGAAAATGGATGGAGGGCACAAATAGGTCCAATAAGGTCAGGAAACAAAGATCACAGCCGCCAACAAATAAATTTAGTCCATAATAACAAGACACAGTTAACCCCCATGAAGATAAATCAACCCAAGCCAACAACGCAAGAACCTCAAACCAAGATGATTTGTGCAAAAACAACGATGGTTTGTGTAGCAACACAAACTGACAATACCAAGTCAACTTTTATCCACACTCAAACTTACTCCCGCAGTGACCATTTGTCAGTCGATACGTACCACACTCCCAGTTCAGGCAGCTCCAGTTGGAATACTAGTGAAGAACAACCACTGCTATACCAAAAGAACAAGGTTAGTCGTTACGAACAATCAGATCCTGAAGAAACCATCCCCAAGCAGTTTGTGGAACCATATACCACCAATCCTTATGGAGACGAAACGGAACAAGAAATGGGAGAAAACAGTGTCAACCCCAGTGCTGTTTTGTCCCACCCCAACGAACAAAATGACAGAGAAATGGTGGAACTATACGAACAAGAAACGGATATTGATTTACCAGACACAGCCAGTACTGGTGATGCAGATATCACCTTATTAGTACCAAACTCCAATGTACATGATGACAACACAATGTCCTGTGTATCAGACTCAGATAGTGGTATCGAGTCAATATTCAGCATCCCACCAGTACAGGTTTACACCACAGTTAAATCGTTTTTTCCTGAGCCTCACGAATCGCCTCCTGTGGCCACATTTGTAGAACTGCCACAACCGCCAGTCATGTCACCTCCAGCTACACCGGTTTCTTCAGCTACCCACCAAACAGTCAGTCCCAGTACCAAACGCCTGTGTCTCCCCGAGCCTGATGAATCGCCCCCCACCACGAATCCCGTCACATCGCCACAAACTCACGTGAAAAGACGAAATAAGAAGAAAAGAAAACACGGTCCCAAACAACATCAGGATGTTCTCAAACTACACCAAGATACATCATATGCACATCCACAGGCTAAGTTGAAATCATCACAGTCCTCACCGACCTCCTCAGTGCCCCATCAGAGAGTCAAAGAAACGTCACCTGACACACCCATCAACACTGATAGTCAATACGATGATTTCCCCCCCCCCCGCTAAGCAGCGAAAACATGGAAGAGCTGAGAAGATGGAGAGAACAATGGAAAATTCAGAAGCAGGAATTCGACAGACGGCTTATAGCAGAACACCTAGGCGTTCCGCTGCCCTGAAAAGAAAAACACGCCCAGGTGTCTTCATGTACATGCCATCCCATGTACGGTCAACGCAGATGTGAATATTATGTACTAACGTTTTTAAATGTACTCTATTTTCAGACTATGTGACTATGTTTCAAAGTGACAGTCCTAGATTGCATTATTACAGTGTGAGATGTCAAAGCCAAACCCAACAAGTTGCTCCCCGGACATAATCTTCTGATGACCAGCGAACACTCAAGAACAGCCCACACAGGATTCTAGTTAGACATTTTATGGTTTTGTGAAATAAAGATGACACAAAAGATACAATGTTCCTTGTTTACAGACACCCTCATTAGTCAGACAGTTTTTGATGTTTAGAATGTTAACTTACACAACCTCACTTATAACACATGTGTCCCACTGATTCTGCTGTAACATTGATCTACACTTTTGTAACTGATTATATTCCACGCTTCATTCACTAGACTTCTTGTCCTTACAGTTCCAGAGCCCGGTGATTCATTTTCCGTGCATCTTAATGCACATTCATGCAGGCAACCCTTGCACGAGAAATTTTCTTCTTACCTGATACTAATATCTTTGTTCCCAATTATTTTACCTCATCTATTATATATCACTTAGATCCATCACACTGACACCACCATGACATCTGTAATTATTATGGCATGCTGTCCTATTTTCTCCACAGGATTTATTTATCTTAGCATGTTCACAAAAATTGTTTACGTTGCAAAAGAAATTGTATATCCAACCTTTAATTCGCTATTGTAAGATTTTTCCTCACTCCACTATCATACCTCCTTAACTTACTATTTTTCTTTCCACTATTTTGAGATGACATTCTAGACATGAGTTTTTCTATCCAAATCACTTTCCATCCCTTCGAATTACAATAATGTTGTAATCAGGAGATCTTAAATTTTCCCCTATCTTTCAAGAACTTACAGTATCCTCTCCTCACTCCTTATTGACAGCAGTCACTACTATGTTAATTCTTTTCTGACCTTAACTATTGCTTGCAGCCCTATTGTTTAGAATTGGTAGTATCTCTAGTAATTAGTAAATTGATTATTATCATTCTCTTGAAATTGTGATACATTGTCAGAAAAGAATCGAAATTTTGACATATTGAAAAGAAAAAAAAGAAAAAAAAAAGAGAAAATTTGCAATCCAGAAAAGAAATCAAACAGAAAATGCAAAGAAAAGAAATCAAACAGAAAATACAAAGAAAAGAAATCAAACAGAAAAAGAAATGAAATAGAAAAATGAGAAGAGAACACATTTGGAATGTTTTTATAGAATGTGTTATCTGGTTATATGCCACCCTCACACATTTTGATGATATGATGATAAGCCAATATTGTAAAACATTGACTGCCCTGATGTTAGCAGCCGACATAAAAGAAAAGAAAAAGAGAAAATAAATCACCACATCAGAGTGAGCAACTAGTTTTTGTTGATACTGCCTATGACAAGTACCCCAATGACATTTGCGCATGCTGATTTTTGCAAATGAAAAAATCCTTTGAGAGCATTTGTATATGCTAACTCCAGATTGAACAAATTGCAACTATTTGTTGATGCTGCCTTTGCCCCATGTTAAAGAAATGACATTTGCACATGCTGACTTAGCAAATGAAATACCCATCTATAGCATTTGTATATGCTGGACCCACATTGAACACCCCATTACCGGATGATAGCCACTGATGGCACATGAGAGGATGAAGCAACTGTTTAGTGATGATGAAGATGCCATTTTAGGTTATGGTGAAACTTTATGTTGACACAACTAATGTTTTGCTGTGCGGTTTATGCACTAATGCTCACATTAGAATGGGGTAATGAATAATTTGAGGTTGTTATGAAATAACAGAGAAAATAATTGAAATTTTCTGGGTTCTATGAACATAGAACAAATCGGAGGAATATGATTGCTACATATGAGAACCATAAATGTATGGATCATTATTGGACAAGGATACACAAATGAATTATGATAATCCTATGGAACAAAAAGTGTTAAGGACACTCAATGGAGATTAAATGAGAAAAAAAAAAAAAGATTGAATGCTGATGCACCCAGAAAATAATGGAACTATATGAGATTTCGATCACCCATGGACAAAGGATATACAAATGGACTATGCATATCCCATAGAACCACAGAGATTATGGACAAAATAATACTAATGGAATGAACTGATTAAATATTGGTTAGAGACAAGAGATTGTGTAATATCTCCACATTTTAGGAGAAGAACATTTTTGATATTGTTGCCACTTGCCTTATATTGTGAACCTGATTATAATAAGATGAATGCACATGAATATTGCTTGCTACTGGTTATATTGAAATGCTTATGGTATTTTAAATTAAGTAATACAACAAACCAGGGGATTGAAATATGATTGAGACATTGTGACAATACTGAGCTTGGATCACCCTTATGATATATGGACCAAGAACAAGGTAACCCCACGGACTGACGTGTCATGGATCCGTATACAATGGATAGATATAATATTATAAAAGAGTACCTAGATTGGACATCCATATTGCTGAATCACGGATTACCATGGGAATAAATGTACCCTCATGCCCCATAATAATAAGTAACTAAAATTATTATGAAAATAGATTGATCATCTGGCTGTAGCAGCAGATGTTATAAACACCATAGAGTTCCGAATAACCTTCGACCTGCGAAGGCAGAACTGGTGTTGAACATGAAAATATTATGTATATTATGTTTTATTTATACTGTTACAGAATTGAGACATTCGAGTTGATGGTTATAATAATGATTGTATCATGTGTTCTTGAAAAAAAAATTGACAGATACAGCTCATAAGGTTCACTAAGGATATATTTCTGGTTATAACAAGAGAACTAGACAGGATCCACATAGCATGGAATTTTGGAAAGACATAAAATGATACATTGAGAAAAAAAAAGGGAACAAAAGAAGAAAATGTTACATGGAACCAGAGATTAGTAAGGATCCATAGTCGCCAGACTGCCAAGAACCTTGTCTTGAAAAAAAGCAGAAAAATAGGAATATTAAAATGACATGTTGTATTCTGTTGATGATTGATTGAATAAGTGGATGTATGATAATTGCAAAGTTGATTTTTGCAAAAGACTAGTAATAATAAATAATTTTAAGCTATGGCTCATATATGAAAATAACGTGTTGACAGAAGACAGGAAAGAAAAAGAAAGATTCCAAAGAATTTAAAAAAAAAATGGCTGAATCATAAATGGATAGGATCATTACCAGACCTATTACCTGTGTGGATATTGGAGACAAACATTACATATTTTGAGAAAATAATATAAGGAACATTCTCTACAATGATGGACTTGGAACGAATTTATACACTTACCATTTGGAAAATGTCAAATACAGGAAACATTCAGACACAATTAAATAAGGATAAGCTATGAGGTTTTAATGCTTTTATTGTAAACAATATGATTACATGTTAATGGTTACATTATAATCTAGAAGTCTTCACCCATATGACTAGAAATGTTTTTATAATAACAATGACCAACCATATCATTTACTGGAAAAGAAAACATGATGGATTAACCAGGGAAAGATAAACTGTAAGATCAACATGACAATAAGGATGTAGACACCTTCAAAATCTCTATGAATAAACTGTAAAAATACTTGGAATCAAAAGAATAAATAAATTACACCCATGATTATGGAACATCAGGAAGAAAATAACTTCAACATTTTTAGAGTACTGGAAGCCTTGGGATATGAAATCAATGACAGGAATAGAAATGATATTACACCTTGCTCCCCACAATGACTTATAATATGTTGTCAACATGCATTTAGTTTATGATTAAGTTATGCAAATATGATATACTATTGCTCATATTTCCTAGTGTTGCCACTTGTCAGTTTTTTTTTAGTGATGACCTTATAAATGTTTTGAAGATTTTATTGGCCAGTGTTGCCAATTTGAAAATTTGATAAAAAATGTTGTAAAATGCTGGATAGTTTAAATTTTTTTTGGAAGTTGATGTCCATCACTAAGTTTTTTATATAGAAGTTGATCTCATATAGACATAGGACCCCAGTGTAGGAGTTAGGTTAAATTTTTTCGAAACATTTTTAGACTTAGAAAATTTTTTGGACTTTAAATTTTTCTGAAAAATTTTTTACTTAGGAAATTTTTAGGATAATTGGGATATTGATAGTATGCAAATGTCTCCCTACGGGATACATTTGCAGGGCCACGGGATCTGTATGTAGCCGCGTATACCGTGATTTCTTCGGATACAGACTATATCCCACTATAGAAAACAGTAGAGGCACAGATTAACATAAAAAAATAAATTCTTATGAGAAACAGAACATAGTGAAAACGATGACATGCATTTTTTAATTGGGGTGAGCTTGGCTTCACGTGTCACAGAGTGGTCATGTGATCTCCCTGACCAATCAGGAGCTCAGCATCTTTCTACCGGCAGGAATGTAGAACAGGACGCCATTGAGTAAGGAAGAGATAACGAACCCCAGCAGACGTGTTCAGTCTAGCGCTGTGAAATCCTTAGTTGAGGATATCAACTTCACACTTATTTATCAAATGTGCATTCTAGGATGTTGTGTGATTTTGTGTTTTCGAACATTTGTAAGTATTGACTACAAATAATTACACTTGGTTAATAGATCACGCAGCCATGGCTACAGCAGACTTAGGTTCGAAGACTCAATGAAAATTAAACTTCAAAGCATTGCTGAGAAAGAATGCCCCTTGAAACGGGAAAAACATTAAACCTATGTATTCTCACACGATTCAAAAGAAAGCTTTTGAATAAGGAACCATACTGAAGAGCCGGCAGTATATTAGCAAGGACAGAATCTAGATACCCAACGTAGGAACACAATAGAACTGAAGAGTCTAGTCATATGCAAAAAAAAAGTGCAAAGGAAATATTTGTACTAATGGAATGATACCAGATATTATACACAAAATTGTACATTGCTGTAAATATGCCATTTTCAGGGATTTTGTTGTATTTGACCAAGTTCGGTGTTTTTCATGAACAAAGGCTATTAAAAGTTATTCCTGTGAAAACCCGTGCTGTTGATGAATCAAATACTTACAGTTGACCATCATGCAACTAAATCAATCTATCCTAAATTAATCAAACATTTGTACATCAGAAATAAAACACATCTGCTCTAACTAAAATACATCCTTGAGGATTGTCCCAGAACCTGGAAAACTCCTGTAAGACTGTAAGAGAGTAATCACTAACTCTAGCGGACAAGCTAGTATCTACATCTAACACTCTCTGCATAAACAGCAACCCCCAACTACCCTGCCCGACCACATTAGTAAGCCGATCAGGTCCATCAGCTTTTCCTTTCTTGCATTTTTAAAGGCAATCTTGAATTTTGAAAGAGTAAAGTTCTTTTCAAAGACCTCACAGGTAGCTGTTGGTTGTTTCTCCATCATTTTGGTGAGTGATCTGATAGCACTGTCAAGTCTCTTGCGTGGTTGTTTTTTGTTTACGTTGTTAAAGTGCTTATTGAAGGTTTCTGCTTTCTGTGCATCCCTTGTTAGCGGTTCAGTGCTTGTAATGATGGGTTCAGGGTTTTTCTTTCTTTTAATTCCTGAGAGATTTGATATGAGTCACCATGTTTTCTTTCCGTCTTTCCGGAAGTTTAACTCTCCACATTTCTTAGCCCATGTTTCTCTTTTTGTTTGTTTGCTCAGTAGTTTAACTTTTGCAGTTAGACGGTTATAATCTGCTTTGTTGGCGGGGGTTGGCTGTTTCTCAACTTGCCGTTTTGCTTTTTTCGTCTCATTTACAGCGGCCTCAAGTTCTGTACTCCAGTAAGGTTTAAACTTTCTCCTGCATCTTCGTGGGATGGCGTCTTTTGCAGACTGGAGTAGTGCTGTGGTGATTTTACTATAGACCTTGTCTATGTCCATCGCCATGTCGATGGGCTCGATTCGTATCGTACTTGTCTCCTGAAGGAATGCCAGTCTGCCTTTTTGTAGTTTCATGAGGGTGGTATTATGCAATTTCTTTTTATTTCCCTGTTGTTTGTGATCTCAAGAAGGATGGGTCTGTGATAGCTTCCGATGTCGTCGAGAATTTTAATTGAGCAATGTGGGTGGATATCTGCTGTGAGAACTGGTCTGCTTTTTGTTCTACTGGCCCGGTGGAGCAGAGTCGGTGGGGTGTGAGCATTCTGCAGCATGATGAGTCTGGTAGGGGTAATGAGTTCTTCTATAGCTATTCCTGTTGGGTTCCTGTCTGTGTATCCCCACAGAGGTGAATGACCATTCATGTCACCAGCAATGATCATTCTCCTCAAGTCTGTGGTCTGGAAAGGCTTCAGAACAAGTTGTGTTTTTGGTGGATTGTAAATGTTAATGATTTTCAACGGATGTCTACCCCTCCAGATAGTCACTTCCTGTAGATCTGTTTCGTCATTGGTTTCAAGAGCGGAAACCTCAGCCTGTGTGTCATTCCGAATAAGTGTCACTAATCCTTGACATTTTATACACTTGCACTGGTACACTGTATAGCCTGTGATTTGGAAGGAGATGTCTTTTGGTAGCATTGCTTCTTGGATAACTACAACATGGATGTTAAGGTCCAGTGGAAGCTTGGTTAGTTCTAGATTTTTGTTTAGAATTCTAGAATTGTTGAGATGGAGGATGCGTAGTGCGTCTGTGTTATGTGTATTCCTGGTTAAACTTGATTCCGTGTGATTTTCATTAACTTACCAAATCATTGAAAATAACGAGATCACTTGATAAGAGTAGAACTGATGACAAGAACCAGACAAGTGCCAGTGGAACAAGAGATGAGAAGAAGACGCTGGCGATGGATAGGACACACATTGAGGAAACCTTTTGATAGCATCACAAGGCAGTCCTTGTTCTGGAATCCCCAGGGAAAGAGAGGCAGAGGTAGACCAAAAAAACACACGGAGAAGATAACTGGAGACAGAGGTGAAAATGATGAGGAAGATGGGGAAAAAACTTGAGCTGATGTCACGTTTCAGGAGAACTTGAGCTGATGGCACGTGTCAGGAGAACTTGAGCTGATGGCACGTGACATGAGAACTTGAGCTGGTGGCACGTGACAGGAGAACTTGAGCTGATAACACGTGACAGGAGAACTTGAGCTGATGTCAAGTGACAGGAGAACTTGAGCTGATGTCACGTGACAGGAGAACTTGAGCTGATGGCACGTGGCAGGAGAACTTGAGCTAATGGCACGTGACAGGAGAACTTGAGCTGACGGCACGTGACAGTAGAACTTGAGCTGATGTCACGTGACAGGAGAACTTGAGCTGATGGCACGTGACAGGAGAACTTGACATGTGTTTGTTGAAGGCTTTTACTCCTTGGGGAGCTAAATGGATTGTAAATGATTGACTGCAGATCGGAGTGGCTCAGAGATATGGCGTCCGCCTCGTATTCAAGAAGTATCGGGTTCGAATCCCAGTTGACGGATTATAATTTATTGCAATATTTTTTTCAGAACCGGTGGTCCTAATTACGTCATACTCCCCCACTGGTCTCATGGGTAGTGAGATCGGATGCCTAGCCTTCTCGGATAAGGGCGTAAATATAGGAGGTCCTGTGTGCACGTTGCACCTACCCAACACAAAATTATTTATAGAACGTGTGATTCCTAACTGCCTAGATGAAATTATCATGCTCGGAGATTTCAATGCCAGAGTTTGAAATGACCTTGCTAGATGGGGTGGAGTTAACGGAAGATATGGAGAAGATACTCTCAATGACAATGGAAAGCGACTCCTTAGATGCTGCAGTGAGCAGAATCTGATCATTACAAACACAAAGTTCCCCCCATTAGCGCATACATGCATACACTAGATGTGAACAAACAAAGAATGAGAAGTCAGTCATCGACTATGCCATTGTTAGGAGGAGCTCATTTAAATATGTCCGGGCTGCTAGAATCTGAAGTTGGCCAGAGATTGGAAGTGATCACTACCTGCTTACAATCAAAAGAACAAATGAAAGAGTTGCTCAGCCTAGGAACTGCCCAACATCACGCAAGAAACCAAGTAAACAAACGGGAGAAATGAGCATTAAGACCTACAAGCTGAGAGAGCCAGAAATTAAGATCAGATATCAGAGGCTTATTGCTACAGCGGTGAGAAACACAGAAAAACAGCCTGATGATGTGGCAACCCTCTGGCTTAAATTCAAGGACATTATAAAGACAGCTGCTGCAGAAGCATGTGGTGAAGTATGACTTGGGAACAAGAGAAAGAGGACACCTTGGTGGACAGAGGAAGTCAAAGAGAAAATAAGAGAGAAGAAAATGTCATGGAAACAATACTTCGGAGCTTAAAATACAGCAAGACAAATAGAGAAATATAGAGAATATGTGACAGTCAAAACAGAAACAAAGAACAAGGTGCTAGCAGCTAAACAGAAGTCCTGGGAAGAATTTAGAGAAAAGCTAGAAAAAAATGCGAAAGAAAACCAGAAATTGTTCTATAAGACGCTAAAAAATATGAGGAAGGAAAAACATAATAATAATAATAATAATAGCCCCTTCAGTCATAACTGACTATGGGAATGCGCCCCTGAGGTGACAGCCCTCAGCTGCTTATTTTCCTGGTGCTCCTTTCGACGTTTTCTCCTCACCTCTGCTTCTTGTGTGAGCCTCTCTTCGCCCAATCTGAGGTGGCGCCGTGAAGCTGGAGTGTCCTCTCCAGGGCGCGAGCTTGGGCACAGTTATATGGAGATCAAGCTGTTGCCCATGCAGCATGTTCCCCCTCTCCACACAGCCGGTAGATCCAAAGGAACGGCAGTAGCCGATACAGTTTGGTACCAGCCATGTCGCAGAATAATGTCGTATTGACATTAGACTGCCTTAGGGACTCCGACTCCGGATTTATCCTCAGGGTTTACTCCCGAAGCCAATTCCATAAATGGATATTCCCGCAAGGCAGCGGTGGTTTGAATTCAGAGTTCCTTCTCTTAGATAAGCTACCAACCAAGGATCACGAGCCCTATCTGCTCGAAAAACAATGCCCTCTCATATTTATAAAGGACAAGCAAGGCAATTTGCTTACTGCCCCGAAGGAAGTATTGGAAAGATGGAAAGAATATTTCTCAGAACCCCTTGATGATGAGCAAGGTCAAGCATCAGAAATGATAACCACTAGCACAGAAGAGGAAACCAATGGTGATGAAGATGACATAAAGATGGAAAAACTGAAGGCAGCACTGGAGAAAATCAAGATGGGCAAAGCAGCAGGGCATGATGTTATAACACCAGAAATGGTTATGTACATGGGAGAATCAAGCGACCTATTACTCTTAAGTTTCCTACAGGCAGCGTGGTGCAACAAGACCATACCTAAGGATTGGGAGATTGCCATTATAACACCAATTTTCAAAAAGGGTGACAATCGACAATGTGGAAACCATAGAGGCATATCCCTTCTCAGTGTCCCTGGTGAAATCTACTCTAGAATCCTAGAGCAGAGACTCCGACGCCTAGCTGAGCCACAACTGGATGAGGTCCAGTGCGGATTCCGAGCAAACAGAAGTACTCAAGACATATTTTCACACTCAGACAGCTAAGAGAAAAGGCCCTTGAGTATAAGAGTGAGATCCCTTTTTTTCATAGATCTGGAAAATGCATTTGACATGGTCCCCTGTAGCAAACTTTGGGACTGTTTGGCAAGGAAGAACATTCCAGCACCACTTATTCATGCTATACAGAGCTTCTACAAGTCTTGCAGAAATTATGTAAGGACAGCTAACCATAAGTCAGAAGAGTTCAGGACCATTACTGGTGTAAGACAAGGTGATATCCTGTCACCGTATCTTTTCATACTCCTCATGGACGATGTTATCAAGGCATGTAAGGAGAGAACAAGAAAGTTTTCAGTGGGGTAATGAAAGATGAGACTGGTCTGTATTTCAGAGCTAGCATTTGCTGATGATGTTGCCCTGATTGCTAAATCGGAGGCACATCTTCAATCCCACCTGCAAGTCTAGAAGGAAGAGCTGGAGAAGAGAGGGATGGTCATAAGCAGCTCTAAAACAAAATCCATGGTGATATCACGAGAAGAAAGGAGACATCAGATTAAACTGGGAGAACAGGTCTTGGAGCAGGTCGACCACTTTAAATACCTCGGAGCTATTGTAGACCGAAAGGGAGACATAAAAGAAGAGTTGGCCACTCGAAAAGCAGCGGCTGGGAGACTTTTTCAGGCCATAAATCGAGGATTCCTCAGCAAGAGAGAGGTTGGTAAGAAAACGAAGATGGCTGTATACTGCTCCACCTATGTCCCAGTCTTGACATATGGATGCGGGTCATGGGCAATGACTACAACCCACAAAAACCAGATCCAAACCTCAGAAATGAGGTATCGTAGGAAGGTGGTTGAAGTAGCAAGAAGAGACATGGTCGGCAACCAGACGATACGTCTAGGCATAAAATCCCACCCCCTGCAGACTTAAGTACAACAGTCCCAACTAAGATGGTTTAGCCATGTCTGCAGAATGGGAGAAGATTGGCTACCACAGCAAGCATGGGAAACAAAGAGTCGGGGATCCAGACGAACAGGACTACCCAGAGTCCGCTGGGAGGACAACATTAGACAATCTTTGAAGGACCGAGGACTAGAATGGAACCAGGCCAGGAGTAAGACAGCCGATAGGATAGTTTGGAGCTCTCTCTTCCAAACCTCTACACCTCACGGTAGAAGGGAAACGACTAAGTAAGTAAGTGATTCCTATACATTATATACACACATTGGGATCTTTGCCGGTGCTACTGTGTTCGTGCAGTGTGCTGAGATCCTCCTTGTGTGATCTAAGTATATGAGGAGAACTGCCGTAAGACGGGGGTAAAATTTTCATTTTAAATTGACTTTTTTATATTAAGTAGAATTGGGGGAAAAACACACACAAATAGTCATACGTCTTACAAGGAGAAAGGACAAGAAAAACCTACGTTGCGGCCACAAGGCCTTCGTCAGGGACAGACAAACAAGAGACAGGAGGGAAAGAAAGAAAATGAGAATTAAGTAGAGATAAGTTACTATAAAAATAAGAGAAAAACAACTCCCTTTGTGTCCAGTCACAGAAGCAAGATGGCTGCCACTAAACCCAGCTTAATTCTCATTTTCTTTCTCTCCCTCCTGTCTCTTGTTTGTCTGTCCCTGACGAAGGCCTTGTGGCCGCAACGTAGGTTTTTCTTGTCCTTTCTCCTTGTAAGACGTATTACTATTTGTGTGCTTCCCCCCCATTCTTCTTGTGTGATCTAAAGGAGTAGATCGGAGCACTGATGGCGTTGTCCGCGTGCAATGAAGATACTCCTTAAAAACCAAACCAAACCAAACCAAACCAAACCAAATGATTGACTGATAAGAGGTCACAGCAGTAGGGTCTGAAAATGCACAAACTCAAGACAAAGACTGTGAGAATACACGTGATAAATGACAGCTTTATTGCACTTCAAAATATATATCCCTAAGGTATGAACTCATAGATATATCTTGCTGTGATCACATTATCATAATCCCATGATTGCAGTGTGATATTACAATTGTTATTGTTGAACAGAATCGACATCATTGCACTCTGGGCAAACCCATAGGTGCTCATTCTCCCTCAGTATATTAAAATAAGAATTCAAAAGGCACAGGGAGCTTCCATTGCACTGGGGAATCTATGGCGATCACGAGAAATCAAGACCAACATACAAATCACAATCTTTAGCTCAAGTGTCAAATCAGTCCTATTCTATGATTCTAAAACATCATCACCATCAGCTGCCATCTCCACAACGAAGGTTGGCTGTAATGGATCTCCAACGTCTACTGTCTCTTGTCTTGATGGTACACTCTGATAGACTTTCCTGTCCATTTCTTGATGTTAACTTCCCACTTATAGCGCTGTCTTCCTCTAGCACGTTTGCCTTCAACTCTCCCTTCTATTATGGTCTTCTCCAAGGTGTTATGCCTTTTTATGTGGCCAAAGTATTTTAGCTGCCGAACTTTGATATCCCTCATTAGTTCTCTTTTCATACCTAGATTTACTAGGACCTCCTTGTTTGTTTTCTTCTCTTTCCATGAGATGAGTGTTACGCACATAATTTTTCTAAGACTGTGTGTAATTAATCTGTATGAATTGTACACTTTAAATTTTTTGATCAAAGGTAGATAATCCTTGTTTGACTGTGATTACATTCTTAATGGTAGTTACCTTCTCTTGTTGGTTGACTGGCTATTCCATTTTTAGAACGATGTGTAGTCATTATCCTTATATGGTAGTATCGGTCAACTGTTTCTTGGAATGATTGAAACCAGTGTTGAGATCTATTTGATGTCCGTATAAGGCGCGATTTCTTACATATCTTTATCTGGAATGTCTCCAACATCGTCTCGTTTTGAGTCTTTGGGACCTCAAGACGCAGAAATAGAGACCGCAGTCAGCGACTCATAGCTTGACTGCATGCGTCAGGACCAGCGAACCAGAGCTGGTCAAGACCGCACTCCACCTCCATGTGTTGGTCCTGGAAACAGTCTGCAGCTGTGCAGTCTGGCTGAGCGAGTGTGGATCGAAATGGGAAGGCAAACCCGGTCCTAAAAAATGCCGTGCAGAAGTCGGATGTGTCGACCAAAAGGTGCAGATATCACAGCTTAGGCGTAAACAGACACAACGCAACCACCGTCCTTTTCAGGACGAAGAAGAAGAAGAAGAGTCTTACTCAGGTGTATGCGTTCAGCGCATGTCAAAACGTTAGGAGAACTTGAGAAGTCTTCCTGTCTGGGAGTCTACGAAATGTGTTGAAACAGAGAGGACGCCATGCTGCGTCTGTGATTTTGATAGGGAATTCTGTAGTCCTCCTGTGAGTTAGTTAACTAACGAGGCTTTCCCTATATGATTCGAAAACGCCAGGAGGCGTATGTTTTGTGGTGTTGATTCTGAAACAAGGTAATACCCTCCTTTATTGAACTCTGTGATCTACCTAGATGTGTGACATTTTGTTGTTCTCTGCTCGCTTGTGTGTTACAGAAAGGAGAGGTTCTTATACTAGGAAATACACCCCAGGTATCTTCATACCTGAGATCTCTATATATATACGGGTCCTTCTAGGCCGAGAGAACAAATTCTATGTTCTAGGATCTTCGCTATGCCAGCGATTGCACCTATGTCGAGGGTTAGACTTAGGGATGCTATAAAGGTCAGCTTGACCTGTACTCCTGAAATGCCATTCTCGTGCGGACAGTAATAGACTTATTTTTGTACATCTGATCTGCCAGCATCAGAGAGGAGTACTGATATTTATGAATATTTATGATATGAAGCTGAGGCTATCGTCAGCTAGGATTACCTATATCAACTTAGAGAATGTATGCAGATCCATGAAGAAACTTTATTAATGCTGAATGCTATGAACTGTCATGTCCATGACTTTTTGTGAAATGGATGTATCATTATCTGTCATTGTGGTGTCCGAAATAAATGATGGAAACGTCACCAGCCGTTAACATTTCTATGACTTATCCATGTCATAACTTCTGTATTGTGGAACTGTGAAACTACGTCACACCTACACCCACAGCAACAACAAACCAGACAAGACACCATCACCACAGCCTATATTATTCCTGGTGTCGATACAGTTTATCAACGACTTGGACTTACACCTGTAAATGTTCATAGTGGCCTGTAGATCATCTAAATACCACCTTATCATTGTTGATGGCCAATAACTGGTTCATCTGGTACCAGCACTCTCAGGGGTAAACAAACCCATACAACATTCAAGTTCGTGAACCATATTCCTTCAAGATTCTACATCTACATCTACAATGACGTATAGCAAGTTCGCTATATTTGAAAGTACCCGGCGTTGCTACATTCAGAAGGTCAAGTGCCGAATCAATTTTGCTGAATTCAGAAGGTCAAGTGCCGATTGATTCAATTTTACTGCATTTAGAAGGTCAAGTGCCGATCATTGTACGTAAGAAGGTCAAGTTCCGAAACTTTCAATCCTGGATCAGAAGCTCGTTTTTCCTTCGTCATTACTGTTTATGGAGGCAAGTTCAGATGTCGATCAACGTTGGATCACCATCCTTAGAATGCTGATCATCACCTGTTCTGCACCGTGCTGACGTTTGGACTTATATAAGTTAAGTGGCCTGTTTTGTTTGTGAACTGTGCCCTTATACTCTAACTGAGCCTTCTGTATCTCTTCACATTTCTGCTGTTATTTGTTACATGTTATATGTTATATGTTATTTGTATATTTATATTGTTTATACTTCAGCGGGAGGTTGGGTGTGAGACTAATATAAGAGATACCACGTAATAGAGGTCTTATGTTAGTGTTCTATAGGAGCAATTTTCTTGATTGAAAACCTGCTAGCGACAACTGTTGCTATATTTGTTTAGTTGTGACGAGTTGTGCTTTATTTTCGTCGTTTTTTGTAATATTTTTTTTTCTTTCTGTTCTTTAGTTCTGATTTCATTTGTTTGTATTTGTAGGTCTCCTCTTTTCTATTATTCAGTTCGTTACACCATTTTAGTTTATACACTGTGACGTCATTTGTTTGTTTACATTTTTCGCATTTGTCATCACATTCTTTGTGATATTTTCTTTTAGTTTTCGCTGTTTATTTAGTTTACTTTTGCGAATGTTTTCTTATTGTCTTTGATCTTTGTCATTGTTTACATTGTCTTTGATCTTTGTTATTGTTTACATTGTCTTGGATCTTTGTTATTGTTTACATAGTTCTTAGTTAGCATTCACTATTGTTAAATATTTGCTTATGCAATATTAGCTGTGTAGTGCACTTATCTTAACTAACTGGTGGATTTGCTTATGCACTATTAACTGTGTAGTGCAGTTATGATAAATAACTGATGGATATGTGGTTATGCACTATTAGATGGGTAGTGCCCTTATGATTAAGAAGTGACTGGTGGTATTATTATACATTTGATAATACAAGTTCTTTATCAAAGACTTGTTTCCCACAGAGATTGGGGTAAACATTGTGATTATACAAGTACTTTATTTAAGTCTTGTTACTATTAAGGTTGAAATAAGATAATTAATTATTTCAGGTTTTGGACTCATAATATTAGACATCATGTCTACACTTGAGTACTTTATTAAGCAAGGGAAAACCCTTGGTAAGACTGGTGATATATTAGAAGAGTATGCAAATACTCAATAGACTAAAGCACTGAAGTCTGAGGAGAAAGGACAAAAAGAGGAAAATAAAAGATTAGACAGGGAAACTGAGCAAAAGAAGATAGATGCTGAGAATCTGATACTGCAGATGCAGGCAGATGAAAGAAAATTCCAGATGGAAATGGAAAAACAGAAAAGAGAAGCTGAAGTTCAGGATAAAAATTTACAAGCCAAGGCTGTAGAAAGAAAGTTGCAAAGAGAGGCTGATGAGAGAAAAGTAAAAATGGAGCATGAAAAAAAACTCTTAGCTTTGGAGTTAGAAAAGTTGAAATTGATGAACATGGGTAATGCTAATGATGCAAATAAGGTGTCAGATAAGTTTAATGCTAGTACTTTTAAGATTAAGCTACCAGCATTCAATGCTTCCAGTGACGATATAACGTTTTATCTGGATAGATTCGAACGTGCATGTAAAACACATAACATAGATAAATCACTGTATGTTTATCAGTTGTCCAATATACTTAGAGGTGATGCTTTGAGTATGTTAAGCATGGTAGATGAGCCTGACAAGAACAATTATGAGGTTATCAGGGCAGTCTTGCTAAAGAAATACCAACTTAACGAAGACGGCTATCGTCTTCAATTTAAAAATATGTTGCCAGATACTGGAGTAGATATCTCTGAATTCATTTCAAAGATACGTCTTACTTTTACACGTTGGGTGGAGCTGTCTAAGACAGAACATACATATGAAGCACTTATGGACTTACTACTTAGAGACAAGGTTATGTCTTCTGTCAATGAATCTTTTCTTGCTTTTCTTCATGAGCGTAAGCCTAAAAACATAAAAGAAATGGAAGAATACTGTTGCTAGTATGTCACTGCGCATCCTCACGTAACTATTAGCAACTCTAAAGTAAAAGAAGGTCTGCCAGTTGCTTCGGCAGCACCTTATGGCCCAAATTTCATGCGTAAATTTCAGGGTAGCCAACAAAATTTTAATAAGAAGAGTAACCGTAATTATGCTCAGAATCATAGCAATCAATTTCAGGATGATTCTTCTTCGCAGAACTGGAGACAAGCTGATACTCCACGGTATACTACTCCCAATAATTTTAGACATTTTCGCAAAGGTAGTCAGTATAGAGGAAACTATTTTTCGCGCAGACCTCAAAACCAATATAATAGAGGTTCTCAGCAGTATAGAAATGGTAATGACAGTTATGGAAACTGGAATTCAAACCAGGATAACAAATACAGTAGAGAGTTTTATGATAATTGCAGAGGCAATAATGGTCGCGGTAGATCGCAACATAAAAGAAAGAGATATCAACAGACAAACTCTGTACAGCAAAAGTTTCAGGGAGCATGTAAACAAGGTGATGATGATAAAAACTCTAATGCTATCACATGTTCTGCCTTTGACTTTAGTAGGGCAACTAAATGTCCCCAATGCAGTACTTTGTTTGAACTGACTACCGTAACTACTTTAAGCTGTGGTCATCCTCTTCCAGCTCTTCCTGCTGCAGTTGCGCATGACGGGAGAATTTCTCTTATCCTACATAAGGGTCTTGTAAATAGTAATCCAGTCTCAGTCCTTTTTGAATCTGGATGTACTACTATTGGTGTTAGGCAATCTCTTGTAGATCCATCCTGTGCTACAGGAAAGGTGATCAAATGTGTCACATTTGGTGGCACTTTGGAAAAATATCCTACTGCCATAATACATATTTCTACTCCCTTCTTTACGGGAGATGTCCACGCGTGTCTTCTACCTAACCCTATTGCGGACCTTATTATCGGTCGTATTCACGGAGTTAGGGAATGTACCCCACAGCAGATTGCTGTTTGGGAGGAACAAAAAATACAAGCTACCAATGCAGTGGTAACAAGAGCACAAGCTCTGGAAACACCTCAAATCTCATTAACTGATAATAATGAAGTGAATAGCCAAAATAGTCACTTGATTATTTCACGTGACTCTTTAATAAAATTGCAAGAAGAAGATCCTTCTTTACAAAAATTCTTCATTCTAGCAAAAAAAAGTGATCCAAATCAAAATACAAATAGAAAGTCTTGGATTTCTATGAAGATTTGGGGCCACGTTGGCCAGAGGCTATACTTCTTAAGAGCATCTCCACTGCCGAGTTATTCTTCTACATTAACTATCCAATGTGACATTTGTCCATCTGATAATCAACCACCAAAATTGGCGTCCCCTCATCGAAATCCTATGTTGTCGATATTGATGGAAAGCATAAAACTTTCCACATAAATATGCTCTCGGAATTTCACGAACGACCTGACTATTTGCAGCCTATTTTCCAGGCGACGGACGATTCTCCAGTACCTCATGGTCATTACTCATCCCTGTCAGTTATACAGGATGAGGAAACTACTTTTTCTGATGTCAATCTCCCTCTTCTTGTGATCCCACTTCATTCTACGGAATCTTGCAGAAATTATGTGAGGACAGCAAACCATAAGTCAGAAGAATTGAGGACCACCACTGGAGTAAGACAATGTGATATTCTGTCACCTTGTCGTTTCATACTCCTCATGGATGATGTCATCAAGGCATGTAAGGAGAGAACAAGAAAGTATTCAGTGGGGTACTGGAAGACTAGACAGATATGTATTTCAGAGCTGGCATTTGCTGATGATGTTGTCCTGATCGCTAAATCAGAGGCACATCTCCAATCCAACCTGCAAGCCTGGAATGAAGAGCTGGGGAAGAGAGGGATGGTCATAAGCAGCTCTAAAACAAAATCCATGGTGATATCACGAGAAGAAAGAAGACATCAGACTAAGCTAGGAGAACCGGTCCTGGAGCAGGTCAACCATTTTAAATATCTCGGAGCTATTATAGACCAAAAAGGAGGCATCAAAGAAGAGTTGGACCCTCGAAAAGCAGCAGCTGGGAGCCTTTTTCAGGCCAAAAATCGAGGATTCCTCAGCAACAGAGAGGTTGGTAAGAAAACGAAGATGGCTGTATACCGCTCCACCTATGTCCCAGTCTTGACATATGGGTGCGAGTCATGGGCAATATCTACAACCTATAAAAGCCAGATCGAAAACTCAGAAATGAAGTATCTGAGGAAGGTGGTTGAAGTAACAAGAAGAGACATGGTCCGCAACCAGACGATACGTCAAGGCCTAAAATGCCACCCCCTGCAGACCCAAGTAGAACAGTCCCAACTGAGATGGTTTGGCCATGTCTGCAGAATGGGAGAAGATCGGCTACCACAACAAGCATGGGAGGCAGGGAGCCAGGGGTCCAGAACCCTAGGACGATCCGGAGTCCGCTGGAAGGACACCATTAGACAATATTTGAAGGACCGAGGGCTGGAATGGAGCCGGGCCGGGAGGAAGACGGCCGATAGGATAGTCTGGCGCTCTCTCTTCCAAACCTGTACACCATAGGATAGAAGGTGAACGATTAAGAAAGTAAGTAAATAACTTTATATGAAACAAACATAACAATACAGCGACTTACCTGTTTTTTTATGACAACAGCGCAAGGGGAGATCACATGACATCGTGGCGGGAATTCATTTTTGCTCTCTCTTGTAACGTTCAGTTTATTGGTCATTTTAGAATTTGTTGTTGTTGTTTTTTGTTGTTGATTGGAATAAGAAATACAACATATATATATATATATATATATATATATATATATATATATATATATATATATATATATATATATATATATATATATATATATATATATATTGTATTTGAACGACTTGGCAAGTTTATAACTGTTAAGTGAAATCTGTTTCCTTGTTTTAATATCACAATTTGTCACCCAGCGGGGTGGCATTTTATTACTGTCTCCACTCTACTAATTTTTCGAGATCAGATCATTCACAACCGTAATTAAGTTGTGATACCAAAAGTTCTCTCATACACTGGGACTTCACCATTTTCCTGCAGAAATTATATGTATGTATTGTCAGTACTATACTGATTCTATATACAATAAAAACCTCATTCTACATCCTCTAAGGTATGTCTGTACAACAATGGGTGGTACAAGAAATTAACACTTACTATCAGCACACGTCCCTTTATTACCAAGACGGAACTTGGCCACACTCGGCAGAATGAAATATAAAAAAAACGTATATGTACAACTGCTAAAGCTGGCGACAATCTGCGTCCACCCAGATATATATATATATATATATATATATATATATATATATATATATATATATATATATATATATATATATATATATATATATATATATATTTATATAGTCACATTGCTATTTTGTGTTTGCTTGCTTGTTAGTGACCAGGCAAGCCGGTCGGAAGCCGAGGAAAATAGCCGAACGACTGTGTTATGTTGCCAGCGGAAAATTCGAAAGCCAACAAAATAAAGAGGGTATTTGAGTCCCGACTCCAGTCGTGGGTGGACGCAGATTGTCGCCACCCCTAGGCTGCCGTGTTCTTTGGAGTATGTGATACAGTGCCCTCCATATAAGTCTTTTCCTAGTGTTAGTTATTCTAGGGAGGTGATTGTTTTCCCCGGTGCTAGTGCTTTGCACAATGAGTATGTATGTAAATCCTTAGGTTGACTGTCAGTTCGACAGTACCATTTTGGTTGTCGCTCGATTGAGCGAAGCTCACGACTGAGACTTGGGTAGCCTCATGGCATGCAACCTGGTATTATATCTGCACCTATATTTATATGCATTTACACGGTTGGGATTCCCTCAACAAATTTTGACGGATAACGGATCTCAATACCGTAGCCTGTTGATGGAGGAGATCTTTAAGATCTTGATGGACCAGCACATCTATATCAGCCTCTATAATACGGCCGTAAGTGAGTTAGTAGATCGTGTCAACGGAAGCCTCAACATGATGTTACGTAAGCTGGGACAAGAGAAACCTGAAGATTGGGACCTTTTCATTCCCGCAACCTTATTCGCCTACAAGGATGTCCCCCAGGCCTCTACAGGTTTACCACCAGCTACACTTTTATTCGGAAGGGCTATTAAATGCCTTCTAGAAGCCTTACTACTGTAGTGGGTTTGATGGTATTGTATGATGGTGATATTACTAAATGTAATGTATGAGGCCAGCTGTGAAGGCTCCTGAGATAAAATGTAGTTGTGAATTGTCAGAAGGCCTTTCTTGCTACCACTACGACCTCACACTCAATTTTTTTTTTCTTAATGAATGTAGCTATGTAAAATGTCTAGGGTAATGATATGTAATGTGGTGTGATAGTTATAGATACACCCACAGATATTTAAGCAGACTAATAATATTTAACAAATATTATAATACACTGAACTAACTCAAGAGTGTAAAATTTTTGATAGAATTATATTACATTTATTTTGTTCTGGATCAAGTTTTATGTTGACCAGAACTTTTTTTAAAAGAAAGGATTTAAAATTTATGAAAAAATGCATGGAATGTTACATAATAAATGCAAGAGTGTACATATATAAGTACTAGACTAGTTAGTTTTATTCAAATGTTCTAGTAGTCATCTACTTGGGAGGATAGTTAATGCTTGTGCTGTTGGGGTGGCCTCATCACACCTGTCTATATTGACTACACAGTGTCCAGTAAATTGCAGGAATTTTATGGGGTATTAGTAACTAAAAGGCGTTGGTGAACTTCCAGCAGACCAGAGGCTCACTCAACTTGCATATGTAGCTCTGGTGCTGAAATCTGGTGGTCCCACCTCTCCGTGCTGGCGGGCAATAATAGTGGTCTCTGTCACAACGTACTGCACAGATACACTCGAGTAAAATCACCAACTGAATGGACACCTCCTTGTTGACAACTGAAACTCACAGCTCTGCAATCAAAGTATTGGCTATGTGTCAAAATTCTATTCTCTACCCACGTCTGGACACAACACGGACACAACAACCACATCATACAGACAGGTCAGATCTCTCTGACCAAACAGCACATTTACCATGGTGGTTTTACATCAGATAGGTCCTCCCAGACTATAGATTCTGAAAAAATATTTATTAGTTTCCTTCCCTAAAAGTGGATAGGTAATATGTTTCATTATTCTCAACACTTGATCTGTCTTTCCTAACCCTTGCTGGAGTTATGTATATTGTTGGTCCCTAGACCCTGACTTGGGCGGGGGGGTCTAGAGCAAATCCCTACTTGTTTGTAAGGCTAGATTATGATATGGCAGTATCAAATCACTCGAACATTAAACAATATTCAAAATATACAAAGAAATAATTTCAATCTTACCAGATTATGAATAAAGAACACAGAAATGCTAGCAAAACTCAGCTGAGCTGCTGGCTATAGTATGGCGTCCCTGAACTTATTTCACTTTCTTTCATTTGGAAATCACCACACTTTAAAATACTGTGTCTATCATCGAACAACTATTGAGGAATGGCCCCACTTGCGCGTCTGAGCGCCGATAAAATGATTGTCTGTGGCCAATCACTGCCTAGGTTTATTTCAAATTCAAATTTCCTACCCTAAAGTCATTTCAGTCATGCTTCAGTCAAGTATGGATGTTTATCTGTTAGTCTGTCCGTCTCTACTTGTTTTTTTCAAAAACGTACTTGATTTTTGAACCAACCTTTCTCTCTCCCCTCCAAAATTTTGTCGTTAAAAGTTATATTTAGACACAGCTCCCACCAATGTCCCTTCGCTTCCCTACTAAGTAGATTTGAACACCTGCGTCTCAAGGTCGTGTTTTTTTTGTGCAAATAGCGACACTTTTTATTCAATACAGTCTGTCGTTGATGTGAACAACACTGTCTTTTGTCATTATCTTCAATATTATCTATCCGTCTGTAAAATTAAGAACATATTAGTTCACTGCTCAGAATGGGCCATCCGGCCAGCTAATTTTTATATTCCTAACATTAATATTACGAAAAAGTTACTTTTTAATTTTTGTAATATTCCAAACATCTGCGTTCTGCCGCTGAATTCAAATCAAAGGCTTGGTATCGCAAAAGCGACCAATAAATGACTGTGGCGTAACATATCCAAGGTCCCTTCTGTCGAGTTCCTTACTTTATGTCAACTTGGGAAACGTGACTTTTCTCCGTTTCCCCCCCAATTGCGTCTCCTTAGCCTTTCTAGTCTCACGCAATCTTTCCAGTCATATTTTTTTCCTTTTTATCCGCCGTTCCCCTCCTGTCTAGCAAGTCAATTTTTATGGAGGGTGATGACCCGCGGTCTGGGCGATCATGTACTATCAGCAGCCTACGCATTATGTTTTTATCCTTACATGTTATCTTTGGAGGTATTTTACCGTTGTATCTCTGTCAATTTCACTACACATCTCCCCACTTGAAAACATGCCTATGGCAAGTTCCAAAACCAGCGATACACATAGGTAAAATTACTCCTCACGTCTGCCACTACTCTAATTTTGATCACAGGGGTGCCGACTGAGGAAATCTGCACCGACATTCAATTTGCCTGGGATATATTGGATACTGAACTGATAAGGTTGAAGCAATAAAGACCACCTCAGCAATCTTGCGTTTTCATGCTTAGCCTGAGATAAGAATACGAGAGGCTGATGGTCCGTCTCCACCACAAAAGTCCTACCATACAGATAGATTTGAAACTTCTTTATTGCCCAGATTAACGCTAAACATTCTTTTTCGCTTGTGGAGTATCCTTGTTCCGCCTTATTCAATTTACGGCTTGCATAAGCGACTGGTTTCAGTTCCCCATCAGGTGAAGATGATCTTTGCAACAAAGCCCCTCCTAGTCCTACATTACTTGCATCGGTTCTTAAGACAAAGTCCTGTGTCAAATCAGGCAGTTTGAGAATAGGCTTGCTAGTGAGTTTTTCCTTTAACTCTTGGAACGCTAGTTCACATTGTGCAGTCCAAATAATTTTATCTGGAAGTCCCTTGCGAGTCAGATCAGTCAGAGGAGCACAAATAGCGTTAAAATTCTTGATGTATTTCTGATAAAATCCGCATAACGACACAAATGATCGCACGTCCTTTTTTGTTTGCGGCCTAGGTGCTCTCTGCAGTTTTTCCAAGTTCTTAGGATCAGGGGTCATATTACCCTGATATACAGTGTGTCCCAAGAATTCCAACTCTTTGCATCCAATACAACATTTTGTTGGCCTAGCAGTTAAGTTCGCCTCCCGAAGTCTATCAAACAACATCTCCAGAGCTTCAATGTGTTCTTCAAATGTCTCTGTGGCGACGAGAATATCATCCATGAAATTCGTGATACATGGGTTATTCAGGGGATCCAACAATTTGCGCATCATCCTTGAAAACACACTCGGAGCATTTTTCAGTCCGAATGGTAGCATATTGAATTCATAATGTCCATCCGAAGTGCTAAAAGCCAAATAAGGTCTCACTTCAGGCTTCACTGGGATCTGGTAATAGCCTTTACTAAGATCCACCTTTGAAAAGTATTTTGCCTTGTTCAGTCTGGCAAATAACTGTTTTGTGTCTGGTAATGGATCCACTTGTCCTTCTGTGACAGCATTCAGTTTCCTGTAATCTATGCACAGTCTGTGTTCCCCAGACGGGTTTCTCAACAAAACGACACTAGAACTAAAAGATGATTCACTGTGCGAAATAATCCCCTCCTTCAACAAATACTCTATTTCTTCCTTCAATGCCTTCTCCTTCGCGAACGGAATAGAATAGGCTCTCATACAGATTGGGTTTGAGTCTACCAGTTTCATGTCATACTGTAGCAAATTTGTATGGCCTGGTTTATCTGTTAATACATCTGTATGTTCCTCCAGAACCTGTTGAACTCTCTCCCTCTGGTTTTTAGTCAGGTGCTTACTGACTTTTACCTGTGCTGCGGTTTCACAAGGATGTAATGGGTATTCATGTGAGGTGAGTGGTTCCTTTTTGCATCTGGGTTGCAATAGCTAAGGTCAATAAGGGGGTGCTTTCCTGGAGTGGTCTGTCCAGATACTTCTTTAACAGGTTTACATGATAAACTTTCTCCTTCCCCTTTTTGTCAATTTTATAGTTTGTTCTAGACACCTTCTCTAGAACCGTATATGGACCTTGCCAACCAATTTGTAATTTATTCTGGCTTCCGGGTAGTAGAAGCAGCACCTTCTCTCCGACTGCCAGTTCCCTGTCCTTTGCCTTCCTATTAAAATATGCTGCATGTTTCTTCCTGGCTTGCTTCAAATTATCATTTGCCAGTTTCCATCCAGCTTTCAAACGAGTGGTCAGTTCGTTCACGTATTGATACGATGAGGTAACAGTCTCTTCCGCCTTCTCATCTGTCCAGGTCCTTAATAGAGCTTCTAATGGACCTTTTATTGGCCTCCCAAATAGCAGAGTTGCGGGAGCCATCCCGGTTGAACTATGTGGTACCTCCCGGTACGCAAACAATGCGGCGGGCAGGAATTGATCCCACAGATCCGGTTTTTCGTGTGCCAGCTTTCTCAGGATAGAAATGAGAGTCCCGTTGAACCTCTCTACCTGGCCGTTCCCTGTGGATGGTACGGACTACAATGAAAGTGTCTGGCTTGAAATAGCTTAAAAACTTCTTCCGTTAGTTTCCCCTTGAACTGAGAACCATTATCCGTCAAGATTTGATGCGGGAATCCTAATCGGGTAAATATTGTAAGTAGTGCCTCTGCTACATGTTTTGAATCAATTGATGGCAGGGCTACCGCCTCTCCCCACATAGAACAAGTGTCCACCAGAGTAAGGATGTAACTGTTCCTCCTCTTGGTCCGAGTGAGAGGTCCTACAATATCCACTGCAACCCTCTCAAAAGGTGTTCCCACTATGGGCATTTCCCCTAGAGTTGCAGGAGCAGTCCAGTGCTTTGGAGCTACCCTTTGACATTCTGGGCAGGATTTGACATATCTTTTTATATCCTCCGTTATCCCTGGCCAGAAGTAATGACAAGCTATACGCTGTCCTGTGGCGCTGATCCCCATGTGACCACTGAAGGGAATCGCATGCCCGAGTTCCATCACTTTATCTCTATATGAAGTGGGAAGAACCAGCTGGTTGTGACCATTTGTTCCAGTTCCGGCCTTCCTGTATAAGAGTTTGTTCTTCATGAAATATTCCCCCTTGCTCGGAGGTGTGTGGCATTTGGGCAATTTTTTTAAAACAGGGCTTGAGTGTCCTATCCTCAGCCTGCGCCTTCCTCATCTCCTCTGGATGAGCATTTATAGGTTCACCTTCTTCCTCCTTCTTCTGTGACCTGGTCTGCACTGTCGCCATGATCACAGGTTTCTCGGGATTCCCCAAGAAGACGTATCTACACCCCAATATCAGAGGGTAGATTGGTTCATCTATCACTGCTGCTCTGATTTCTCCCTCCACATAGCGAGTTTTCACCGTTATCCTTGCGATGGGAAGTGTCATGAGTGGTATGTCCTTAGTCGCCCCTTGTATTTCCACTGTTTCTGTGGTATACTGACTTGGGTCCACTAGGCTAGACTTCACAACTGAATCATAATCCAAACCTGTATCATAAAGGCACCTTATGGTGACCCCATTACAAATAACATCCTCACAAACTGGGGGGTGATAAGGTTCCTGTTGTCCATTAGGATTAACCTTTAATCTTCGCGTCCCCGACTTCATTGCAGCAATGTTTGAAGGTTTCCTTCTACAAAATTCGGTGTTATGGTTATCCTTCTTGCACCATTTACACCATCTTTTTCCTTGGTTCAACGGTTTTCTTTCATTGAACTTTTGGTCATTGAACTGTGAGTTTCTGTCGCGATAGTCATTTCTTGGCCGCTCAAAGTTTGTCCTACCTTTATTTCCCTGCTCTCTATTATCAAATTTATTAAATTGCTGTGGAGCTTTAAAATTGTCTATGTGCTTCTTTTTAGCACCACTTACCTCTGCCTGAGCTGCCTGATACCTCTCAGCAACATTTAAAATTTCCCCCAACTTCTCTGCACCTTGTTCCATGAGAAATTTTCTCATGTCTGGAGCCATGGACTCTCTCAATTGCTCAATCATGATCATTTCTTTAAGATCTTGGGTCTTCCCCAGAGCCGTCCATTTCTCCAAATAGGTTTCTAGCCTAGCAGAGAATTGGTGGTATGTCTCCCCAGACAACAGTTTGGCATTTCTAAATTTCTTACGATAAAATTCACCATTCTTCTCGTACCTTAATAACAAAGCCTGCTTTAACATGTCATAATTGTCTTGGTCTTCCCTGTTCATTTTGGCAAATACTTCATAAGAAGTACCTCTCAATCCCTGTGATAGCTTTAAACTCCACCTCTCTCTCTCTAACCCATATGTAGTAGCTAATAACTCAAAACGTCCTAGGTACCCCTCTATGTCATCGTCTTTTTCAACAAAATGGTCTAAATGAAACCCCATAGCTGAGTTTGAGGCTCCCAGACTGGGCGTAGCATCTGAGGCAAAAGGGCTGGCACCATTTTCAGGAGCCGGGCCTTGTAATTCCAGCTCCCTTAGTCGTAATTCGTGCTCCCTTTGCAACCTTCTATCTTCTGCCTCCCTTTCGGCAGTCAACCTTTTTTCTTCTGCCTCCCTTTGCTGTCGTTTTTCTTCTGCCTCAATCTGCAGCCTCTTAATTTCTCTATCAGCCTCAATTTGTAACCTCTTCTCTTCAGCTACCTTTCTATCTTCCCTTTCAATATATTTATCACATTCAGCCGTTACATATTGAATTAAAATCTGACCATCCATTCCCATCTCCTTTGCGGTCAGCACAGCAGCTGATCGGAATTTTGCTAGCTCCGCCATACTTTTCAGACAATATAATAATATACAAGCTAAATCTCTAACCAGTAAATACACTAAGTACTTCTTATGACTATAGTCTAACTAATTCTAACTAACCAGTTAACTAATTAATTATCACTGGCTGTGAAGATTCACCAACTTTTATCTGCAGGGACACTTTTAATTTTAAAGGGAATTTCACAATTTTTTTCCCTAATTTTATTTCTCCAACCAGGAGATCCTAATATTACTGTTGGGCTAATTATCCCGGACGAGCCCCCAATGTATGTAGTGGGTTTGATGGTATTGTATGATGGTGATATTACTAAATGTAATGTATGAGGCCAGCTGTGAAGGCTCCTGAGATAAAATGTAGTTGTGAATTGTCAGAAGGCCTTTCTTGCTACCACTACGACCTCACACTCAATTTTTTTTTTCTTAATGAATGTAGCTATGTAAAATGTCTAGGGTAATGATATGTAATGTGGTGTGATAGTTATAGATACACCCACAGATATTTAAGCAGACTAATAATATTTAACAAATATTATAATACACTGAACTAACTCAAGAGTGTAAAATTTTTGATAGAATTATATTACATTTATTTTGTTCTGGATCAAGTTTTATGTTGACCAGAACTTTTTTTAAAAGAAAGGATTTAAAATTTATGAAAAAAATGCATGGAATGTTACATAATAAATGCAAGAGTGTACATATATAAGTACTAGACTAGTTAGTTTTATTCAAATGTTCTAGTAGTCATCTACTTGGGAGGATAGTTAATGCTTGTGCTGTTGGGGTGGCCTCATCACACCTGTCTATATTGACTACACAGTGTCCAGTAAATTGCAGGAATTTTATGGGGTATTAGTAACTAAAAGGCGTTGGTGAACTTCCAGCAGACCAGAGGCTCACTCAACTTGCATATGTAGCTCTGGTGCTGAAATCTGGTGGTCCCACCTCTCCGTGCTGGCGGGCAATAATAGTGGTCTCTGTCACAACGTACTGCACAGATACACTCGAGTAAAATCACCAACTGAATGGACACCGCCTTGTTGACAACTGAAACTCACAGCTCTGCAATCAAAGTATTGGCTATGTGTCAAAATTCTATTCTCTACCCACGTCTGGACACAACACGGACACAACAACCACATCATACAGACAGGTCAGATCTCTCTGACCAAACAGCACATTTACCATGGTGGTTTTACATCAGATAGGTCCTCCCAGACTATAGATTCTGAAAAATATTTATTAGTTTCCTTCCCTAAAAGTGGATAGGTAATATGTTTCATTATTCTCAACACTTGATCTGTCTTTCCTAACCCTTGCTGGAGTTTATGTATATTGTTGGTCCCTAGACCCTGACTTGGGCGGGGGGTCTAGAGCAAATCCCTACTTGTTTGTAAGGCTAGATTATGATATGGCAGTATCAAATCACTCGAACATTAAACAATATTCAAAATATACAAAGAAATAATTTCAATCTTACCAGATTATGAATAAAGAACACAGAAATGCTAGCAAAACTCAGCTGAGCTGCTGGCTATAGTATGGCGTCCCTGAACTTATTTCACTTTCTTTCATTTGGAAATCACCACACTTTAAAATACTGTGTCTATCATCGAACAACTATTGAGGAATGGCCCCACTTGCGCGTCTGAGCGCCGATAAAATGATTGTCTGTGGCCAATCACTGCCTAGGTTTATTTCAAATTCAAATTTCCTACCCTAAAGTCATTTCAGTCATGCTTCAGTCAAGTATGGATGTTTATCTGTTAGTCTGTCCGTCTCTACTTGTTTTTTTCAAAAACGTACTTGATTTTTGAACCAACCTTTCTCTCCCCTCCAAAATTTTGTCGTTAAAAGTTATATTTAGACACAGCTCCCACCAATGTCCCTTCGCTTCCCTACTAAGTAGATTTGAACACCTGCGTCTCAAGGTCGTGTTTTTTTGTGCAAATAGCGACACTTTTTATTCAATACAGTCTGTCGTTGATGTGAACAACACTGTCTTTTGTCATTATCTTCAATATTATCTATCCGTCTGTAAAATTAAGAACATATTAGTTCACTGCTCAGAATGGGCCATCCGGCCAGCTAATTTTTATATTCCTAACATTAATATTACGAAAAAGTTACTTTTTAATTTTTGTAATATTCCAAACATCTGCGTTCTGCCGCTGAATTCAAATCAAAGGCTTGGTATCGCAAAAGCGACCAATAAATGACTGTGGCGTAACATATCCAAGGTCCCTTCTGTCGAGTTCCTTACTTTATGTCAACTTGGGAAACGTGACTTTTCTCCGTTTCCCCCCCAATTGCGTCTCCTTAGCCTTTCTAGTCTCACGCAATCTTTCCAGTCATATTTTTTCCTTTTTATCCGCCGTTCCCCTCCTGTCTAGCAAGTCAATTTTTATGGAGGGTGATGACCCGCGGTCTGGGCGATCATGTACTATCAGCAGCCTACGCATTATGTTTTTATCCTTACATGTTATCTTTGGAGGTATTTTACCGTTGTATCTCTGTCAATTTCACTACACATCTCCCCACTTGAAAACATGCCTATGGCAAGTTCCAAAACCAGCGATACACATAGGTAAAATTACTCCTCACGTCTGCCACTACTCTAATTTTGATCACAGGGGTGCCGACTGAGGAAATCTGCACCGACATTCAATTTGCCTGGGATATATTGGATACTGAACTGATAAGGTTGAAGCAATAACGACCACCTCAGCAATCTTGCGTTTTCATGCTTAGCCTGAGATAAGAATACGAGAGGCTGATGGTCCGTCTCCACCACAAAAGTCCTACCATACAGATTGATTTGAAACTTCTTTATTGCCCAGATTAACGCTAAACATTCTTTTTCGCTTGTGGAGTATCCTTGTTCCGCCTTATTCAATTTACGGCTTGCATAAGCGACTGGTTTCAGTTCCCCATCAGGTGAAGATGATCTTTGCAACAAAGCCCCTCCTAGTCCTACATTACTTGCATCGGTTCTTAAGACAAAGTCCTGTGTCAAATCAGGCAGTTTGAGAATAGGCTTGCTAGTGAGTTTTTCCTTTAACTCTTGGAACGCTAGTTCACATTGTGCAGTCCAAATAATTTTATCTGGAAGTCCCTTGCGAGTCAGATCAGTCAGAGGAGCACAAATAGCGTTAAAATTCTTGATGTATTTCTGATAAAATCCGCATAACGACACAAATGATCGCACGTCCTTTTTTGTTTGCGGCCTAGGTGCTCTCTGCAGTTTTTCCAAGTTCTTAGGATCAGGGGTCATATTACCCTGATATACAGTGTGTCCCAAGAATTCCAACTCTTTGCATCCAATACAACATTTTGTTGGCCTAGCAGTTAAGTTCGCCTCCCGAAGTCTATCAAACAACATCTCCAGAGCTTCAATGTGTTCTTCAAATGTCTCTGTGGCGACGAGAATATCATCCATGAAATTCGTGATACATGGGTTATTCAGGGGATCCAACAATTTGCGCATCATCCTTGAAAACACACTCGGAGCATTTTTCAGTCCGAATGGTAGCATATTGAATTCATAATGTCCATCCGAAGTGCTAAAAGCCAAATAAGGCCTCACTTCAGGCTTCACTGGGATCTGGTAATAGCCTTTACTAAGATCCACCTTTGAAAAGTATTTTGCCTTGTTCAGTCTGGCAAATAACTGTTTTGTGTCTGGTAATGGATCCACTTGTCCTTCTGTGACAGCATTCAGTTTCCTGTAATCTATGCACAGTCTGTGTTCCCCAGACGGTTTTCTCAACAAAACGACACTAGAACTAAAAGATGATTCACTGTGCGAAATAATCCCCTCCTTCAACAAATACTCTATTTCTTCCTTCAATGCCTTCTCCTTCGCGAACGGAATAGAATAGGCTCTCATACAGATTGGGTTTGAGTCTACCAGTTTCATGTCATACTGTAGCAAATTTGTATGGCCTGGTTTATCTGTTAATACATCTGTATGTTCCTCCAGAACCTGTTGAACTCTCTCCCTCTGGTTTTTAGTCAGGTGCTTACTGACTTTTACCTGTGCTGCGGTTTCACAAGGATGTAATGGGTATTCATGTGAGGTGAGTGGTTCTTTTTGCATCTGGGTTGCAATAGCTAAGGTCAATAAGGGGGTGCTTTCCTGGAGTGGTCTATCCAGATACTTCTTTAACAGGTTTACATGATAAACTTTCTCCTTCCCCTTTTTGTCAATTTTATAGTTTGTTCTAGACACCTTCTCTAGAACCGTATATGGACCTTGCCAACCAATTTGTAATTTATTCTGGCTTCCGGGTAGTAGAAGCAGCACCTTCTCTCCGACTGCCAGTTCCCTGTCCTTTGCCTTCCTATTAAAATATGCTGCATGTTTCTTCCTGGCTTGCTTCAAATTATCATTTGCCAGTTTCCATCCAGCTTTCAAACGAGTGGTCAGTTCGTTCACGTATTGATACGATGAGGTAACAGTCTCTTCCGCCTTCTCATCTGTCCAGGTCCTTAATAGAGCTTCTAATGGACCTTTTATTGGCCTCCCAAATAGCAGAGTTGCGGGAGCCATCCCGGTTGAACTATGTGGTACCTCCCGGTACGCAAACAATGCGGCGGGCAGGAATTGATCCCACAGATCCGGTTTTTCGTGTGCCAGCTTTCTCAGGATAGAAATGAGAGTCCCGTTGAACCTCTCTACCTGGCCGTTCCCCTGTGGATGGTACGGACTACAATGAAAGTGTCTGGCTTGAAATAGCTTAAAAACTTCTTCCGTTAGTTTCCCCTTGAACTGAGAACCATTATCCGTCAAGATTTGATGCGGGAATCCTAATCGGGTAAATATTGTAAGTAGTGCCTCTGCTACATGTTTTGAATCAATTGATGGCAGGGCTACCGCCTCTCCCCACATAGAACAAGTGTCCACCAGAGTAAGGATGTAACTGTTCCTCCTCTTGGTCCGAGTGAGAGGTCCTACAATATCCACTGCAACCCTCTCAAAAGGTGTTCCCACTATGGGCATTTCCCCAAGAGTTGCAGGAGCAGTCCAGTGCTTTGGAGCTACCCTTTGACATTCTGGGCAGGATTTGACATATCTTTTTATATCCTCCGTTATCCCTGGCCAGAAGTAATGACAAGCTATACGCTGTCCTGTGGCGCTGATCCCCATGTGACCACTGAAGGGAATCGCATGCCCGAGTTCCATCACTTTATCTCTATATGAAGTGGGAAGAACCAGCTGGTTGTGACCATTTGTTCCAGTTCCGGCCTTCCTGTATAAGAGTTTGTTCTTCATGAAATATTCCCCCTTGCTCGGAGGTGTGTGGCATTTGGGCAATTTTTTAAAACAGGGCTTGAGTGTCCTATCCTCAGCCTGCGCCTTCCTCATCTCCTCTGGATGAGCATTTATAGGTTCACCTTCTTCCTCCTTCTTCTGTGACCTGGTCTGCACTGTCGCCATGATCACAGGTTTCTCGGGATTCCCCAAGAAGACGTATCTACACCCCAATATCAGAGGGTAGATTGGTTCATCTATCACTGCTGCTCTGATTTCTCCCTCCACATAGCGAGTTTTCACCGTTATCCTTGCGATGGGAAGTGTCATGAGTGGTATGTCCTTAGTCGCCCCTTGTATTTCCACTGTTTCTGTGGTATACTGACTTGGGTCCACTAGGCTAGACTTCACAACTGAATCATAATCCAAACCTGTATCATAAAGGCACCTTATGGTGACCCCATTACAAATAACATCCTCACAAACTGGGGGGTGATAAGGTTCCTGTTGTCCATTAGGATTAACCTTTAATCTTCGCGTCCCCGACTTCATTGCAGCAATGTTTGAAGGTTTCCTTCTACAAAATTCGGTGTTATGGTTATCCTTCTTGCACCATTTACACCATCTTTTTCCTTGGTTCAACGGTTTTCTTTCATTGAACTTTTGGTCATTGAACTGTGAGTTTCTGTCGCGATAGTCATTTCTTGGCCGCTCAAAGTTTGTCCTACCTTTATTTCCCTGCTCTCTATTATCAAATTTATTAAATTGCTGTGGAGCTTTAAAATTGTCTATGTGCTTCTTTTTAGCACCACTTACCTCTGCCTGAGCTGCCTGATACCTCTCAGCAACATTTAAAATTTCCCCCAACTTCTCTGCACCTTGTTCCATGAGAAATTTTCTCATGTCTGGAGCCATGGACTCTCTCAATTGCTCAATCATGATCATTTCTTTAAGATCTTGGGTCTTCCCCAGAGCCGTCCATTTCTCCAAATAGGTTTCTAGCCTAGCAGAGAATTGGTGGTATGTCTCCCCAGACAACAGTTTGGCATTTCTAAATTTCTTACGATAAAATTCACCATTCTTCTCGTACCTTAATAACAAAGCCTGCTTTAACATGTCATAATTGTCTTGGTCTTCCCTGTTCATTTTGGCAAATACTTCATAAGAAGTACCTCTCAATCCCTGTGATAGCTTTAAACTCCACCTCTCTCTCTCTAACCCATATGTAGTAGCTAATAACTCAAAACGTCCTAGGTACCCCTCTATGTCATCGTCTTTTTCAACAAAATGGTCTAAATGAAACCCCATAGCTGAGTTTGAGGCTCCCAGACTGGGCGTAGCATCTGAGGCAAAAAAGCTGGCACCATTTTCAGGAGCCGGGCCTTGTAATTCCAGCTCCCTTAGTCGTAATTCGTGCTCCCTTTGCAACCTTCTATCTTCTGCCTCCCTTTCGGCAGTCAACCTTCTATCTTCTGCCTCCCTTTCGGCAGTCAACCTTTTTTCTTCTGCCTCCCTTTGCTGTCGTTTTTCTTCTGCCTCAATCTGCAGCCTCTTAATTTCTCTATCAGCCTCAATTTGTAACCTCTTCTCTTCAGCTACCTTTCTATCTTCCCTTTCAATATATTTATCACATTCAGCCGTTACATATTGAATTAAAATCTGACCATCCATTCCCATCTCCTTTGCGGTCAGCACAGCAGCTGATCGGAATTTTGCTAGCTCCGCCATACTTTTCAGACAATATAATAATATACAAGCTAAATCTCTAACCAGTAAATACACTAAGTACTTCTTATGACTATAGTCTAACTAATTCTAACTAACCAGTTAACTAATTAATTATCACTGGCTGTGAAGATTCACCAACTTTTATCTGCAGGGACACTTTTAATTTTAAAGGGAATTTCACAATTTTTTTCCCTAATTTTATTTCTCCAACCAGGAGATCCTAATATTACTGTTGGGCTAATTATCCCGGACGAGCCCCCAATGTATGTAGTGGGTTTGATGGTATTGTATGATGGTGATATTACTAAATGTAATGTATGAGGCCAGCTGTGAAGGCTCCTGAAATAAAATGTAGTTGTGAATTGTCAGAAGGCCTTTCTTGCTACCACTACGACCTCACACTCAATTTTTTTTTTCTTAATGAATGTAGCTATGTAAAATGTCTAGGGTAATGATATGTAATGTGGTGTGATAGTTATAGATACACCCACAGATATTTAAGCAGACTAATAATATTTAACAAATATTATAATACACTGAACTAACTCAAGAGTGTAAAATTTTTGATAGAATTATATTACATTTATTTTGTTCTGGATCAAGTTTTATGTTGACCAGAACTTGTTTTAAAAGAAAGGATTTAAAATTTATGAAAAAATGCATGGAATGTTACATAATAAATGCAAGAGTGTACATATATAAGTACTAGACTAGTTAGTTTTATTCAAATGTTCTAGTAGTCATCTACTTGGGAGGATAGTTAATGCTTGTGCTGTTGGGGTGGCCTCATCACACCTGTCTATATTGACTACACAGTGTCCAGTAAATTGCAGGAATTTTATGGGGTATTAGTAACTAAAAGGCGTTGGTGAACTTCCAGCAGACCAGAGGCTCACTCAACTTGCATATGTAGCTCTGGTGCTGAAATCTGGTGGTCCCACCTCTCCGTGCTGGCGGGCAATAATAGTGGTCTCTGTCACAACGTACTGCACAGATACACTCGAGTAAAATCACCAACTGAATGGACACCTCCTTGTTGACAACTGAAACTCACAGCTCTGCAATCAAAGTATTGGCTATGTGTCAAAATTCTATTCTCTACCCACGTCTGGACACAACACGGACACAACAACCACATCATACAGACAGGTCAGATCTCTCTGACCAAACAGCACATTTACCATGGTGGTTTTACATCAGATAGGTCCTCCCAGACTATAGATTCTGAAAAATATTTATTAGTTTCCTTCCCTAAAAGTGGATAGGTAATATGTTTCATTATTCTCAACACTTGATCTGTCTTTCCTAACCCTTGCTGGAGTTTATGTATATTGTTGGTCCCTAGACCCTGACTTGGGCGGGGGGTCTAGAGCAAATCCCTACTTGTTTGTAAGGCTAGATTATGATATGGCAGTATCAAATCCCTCGAACATTAAACAATATTCAAAATATACAAAGAAATAATTTCAATCTTACCAGATTATGAATAAAGAACACAGAAATGCTAGCAAAACTCAGCTGAGCTGCTGGCTATAGTATGGCGTCCCTGAACTTATTTCACTTTCTTTCATTTGGAAATCACCACACTTTAAAATACTGTGTCTATCATCGAACAACTATTGAGGAATGGCCCCACTTGCGCGTCTGAGCGCCGATAAAATGATTGTCTGTGGCCAATCACTGCCTAGGTTTATTTCAAATTCAAATTTCCTACCCTAAAGTCATTTCAGTCATGCTTCAGTCAAGTATGGATGTTTATCTGTTAGTCTGTCCGTCTCTACTTGTTTTTTTCAAAAACGTACTTGATTTTTGAACCAACCTTTCTCTCCCCTCCAAAATTTTGTCGTTAAAAGTTATATTTAGACACAGCTCCCACCAATGTCCCTTCGCTTCCCTACTAAGTAGATTTGAACACCTGCGTCTCAAGGTCGTGTTTTTTTTGTGCAAATAGCGACACTTTTTATTCAATACAGTCTGTCGTTGATGTGAACAACACTGTCTTTTGTCATTATCTTCAATATTATCTATCCGTCTGTAAAATTAAGAACATATTAGTTCACTGCTCAGAATGGGCCATCCGGCCAGCTAATTTTTATATTCCTAACATTAATATTACGAAAAAGTTACTTTTTAATTTTTGTAATATTCCAAACCTCTGCGTTCTGCCGCTGAATTCAAATCAAAGGCTTGGTATCGCAAAAGCGACCAATAAATGACTGTGGCGTAACATATCCAAGGTCCCTTCTGTCGAGTTCCTTACTTTATGTCAACTTGGGAAACGTGACTTTTCTCCGTTTCCCCCCCAATTGCGTCTCCTTAGCCTTTCTAGTCTCACGCAATCTTTCCAGTCATATTTTTTCCTTTTTATCCGCCGTTCCCCTCCTGTCTAGCAAGTCAATTTTTATGGAGGGTGATGACCCGCGGTCTGGGCGATCATGTACTATCAGCAGCCTACGCATTATGTTTTTATCCTTACATGTTATCTTTGGAGGTATTTTACCGTTGTATCTCTGTCAATTTCACTACAACTACGGTAACTGTTAGACCAGAAGGATGATGGGACAGTCGTCTCAGCATTCAAGTATATATCGGGGTTAAAGGAACGGCTAAAACTAGGATGGGACCTAACAACAACCAACCTTAAGCGAGCACGCATGAAGCACGCTAAACGATACAACAGAGCAGCGAAAGAGAGAGAGAGTTGCAACCAGGAGAGAACGTTTTGTTGCTACTTCCTAATGGAAACAACAAACTACGTATTGGATGGCAAGGGCCGTTTCCCATCCTTAAAAAGATCTCGTGAACGAACTACAAGATCTCTATAAAAGGAAAGGAAAAGGTCTACCATATAAATCTGTAAAATAAATATTTGAAAATACCGGTGCCTTCCCCCGAACATCTCCTGGCGGTCGCTATAGCAACCAAAGATAAGGAAGATGACGATTGTTGCATGGAATACCCACTGCAACGAACTTGAATCATACAAAGATTTTAAATTCGGCGACAATAACTCAGACGCACAACAAACAGAAACTAAGGCGTTACTGGAACAGTACTTGGCGAACTTAACGGACTTACCTGGTCGAACACATCTCGTAGAGTTTGATATGAAGCTGACAAACGAGACACTTGTGCGAACCAGAGTTTACCCAATCCCGTATGCGAAAGCAGACACGTTACGTGGAGAGATAGACAAACTACGTCAAGCTGGGATTATTAGCGAGTCTACATATCACTATAGCTCAAGCGTCGTACTGTTACAGAAACCTAATAAGGAAGTTCGGCTGTGTATCGACTACCGATTACTTAACACAGTAACGGAATTCCAGCCTGAACCACTTCAAAACGCATCTGCGAGAAAGCTTTTAGAACCATTGCAAAGTCCAAACATACATAATTTCATGCACGACATACTTATTGCAACGGATAACTACGAAGAATATATTGCTACGTCTCGCTATGCTCCTCTGAACACTAAAGGAAGCTGACCTGACCTCCCGACCTAGAAAATGATCAATCGGCTTTGAAAAGATTGACTTCCTAGGGCATACTATTTCTCAAGGTTGTATGTGGCCCGTGGCCAAAAACATCGAGAAAATACGTTCAGCAAAGAGGCTAATAACAAAGAGAGAGACACGTTCTTTCCTTCCACTTTGTGCATATTACCAAAAGTTTATCAAAAACGTCAATTATCTTACGGCGCCTCTCACTGACCTCACAAGAAAGGGAAAACCCGATGAGGTTGTTTGAACCGCAGAGTGTGAAAGCACTTACGTCACTCTGAAGGAAGAGCTGTCCAAATATCCCATTCTACCCGACCTTAAGAAACCTTTCGTTTTGCGATAGACGCCAGCGGACAGGGAATAGGATCAACGCTGCTTCAGCAGATGACAAACATCCAAACACGTTGTGTTAAGTTGCTTACGGCAGCCGCAAACTGAAACCAGCAAAAAGGAATTATTCGACCGTGGGGAGAGAACGTTTGGCACTCATGAACGGAATCAGGAGACACCACGACTATTTATACGGAGTTCCATTCACAGTACAAACTGATCATGCTCCATTGGCATTCCTAACCGCCAATAAGGATTTTAACGCAAGGAGTATGCGTTGGGCTCTACTGTTAAGCGTGTACTCGTTCAAAGTACAATACATACCAGGGAAGGAGAATGTTGGAGCGGATTTTATGAGTCAAAATTATTGGAGCATGGAGGAGGATGATGCAATTGAGGATAGCAATCACTCGATAGCTATGGATGACAGTAGTTATATTTCCATAAATGAGATATGAAAGGGTTTCACATTTTCAAGCCCGGACGACGGTGACGTATAATGAAAATATAGCCTACAAGATCCGACAGCCTTTCGTGACCTCTTTGGAGTTCTATGATTTGCTAGCAAAGTCAATCATTTGACAGCCAGCAATACTCATTTTTAATCAACGCATCTTTTCCTTGAGATGTAAACAAATGAAAAGTTACCAACTCCCACGACCTGCCAGTCATAACGGGGAGCGAAATCTGGTTTGTTTAACTGAGTTTCTCACGCGAGCTGATCTGTCAATCATCAGATATCAGACAGATGCACGTGGAAACGCCGGACCTCTTTTGAAGTAGTCGCACGGGTAAAACGAATCCCTGTGTACCCTTTGATGTTCGTACATACAGGGAGAGATAACTCTGTGATCTCGAGAAACGGAAAAATCTCGGAAGAAAGCCCGCTACATGGTTTAAGTCTCTGTTGATGATTAGCAATGGCCGACCGAGAGACCTTAAATCTTTTATCTGGGGAATTTCTGAAATCTCTGCCAAGCAACAGAGTGTGAAAATTAACATCCTCTACAGATCATAATAACAAGATGTATATAAACTGTGGCTTCTCAAATCAGATATCAGTTGTCGCTCAGAATTTTTGAGAGTCTAAACACGTAGTCTAGAACCATTTTGAATAGATGTGTTAATTTATTTTGTTTCGTGGGGATTTTTTTGATTTTCTGGTAATAGCTAAATTTTTGTGCTTAGGATAATTAAATAATAACTGAGATAGGAATAGGCTAGAGACACCGTGTGCTTATATGTAGATATTTTATTAGTACAGAGTGATTGATGTGGTCTTCTTCTTGGCTTAGACGTCCCAAAATTCATTTGTGAACCGGATTTGCCGTAAAAACACACAAACATTGTAATAGTAAATATAACTGGACTTACAAATGCCCAGATATTTATTTTTCAATTTTATCAGCCTACTGGGCTGTGAAAGATATAACAGTTCTCCCGACTTTTGACAGTCGTATCAGCGGATTTATCCAGCAAGTTACGCTGTTTCAAAATTGGCACGCGCCACAGAGACAGCCGACAGAATTTATCACCGTCGTCTATTAACAATACTTAACAGTTTTGCAACCAGATGTTTTCCTTAGTACTGTGAAAACTAGATCTTGGGTTTTTTTTCAACATTAACTATTCGCGGTGCCATTTGTACATCCAGAAATCAATAACCAAATAAGGCGTTCCCCTTATAAAATTTAATAACTAGTGGAGGGACTGGGGCCCAATTTGGAAAATAAAAACACTGGAATATATTTATTCATGATTATATGTCAAAGAGATTTGTCTCACCAAGAATAGGGTAAGAAGCGTGATTTAGTGGCCACGTATGTCAGAGAGAGAGAGAGAGCGAATATTTTCTTTGTTACAATGAAAAATGTATTATCTGGATTTTGGTTAAATATTGTTTATTTACTGGATAGCTTTAGTATGAACTTTGTTCTTTTCTTTACTGTCTATGCTATAACATAGTGCTAACCTTTGACCTTTGGGGTTATTAACTTGTTGGGTTCTTTTCTTCTCAATAAGGGGAAGGGCACATGTATTCTTCTTCTTCTCCTTCCTCGTTGGTCCTGAAAAAGGACGTTGGTTGCGTTGTGTCCATTTACAACGAAGCTGCGGAATTTGCGCCTTTCGGCCGACACATCCCACTTCCGCACGGCATTTTTTGGGACCGGGTTTGCCTTCCCTCATCGATCCCTACTCCTCAACCAGACTACAGTGATGATGCATACAATTTTTAAAAAGTGGAATAAAATGGGAAGCAACAACAAGCTAGCTTGTTCGTATCCATGTATTCTGTTAATTTTCGGAAGAGATAGATGATCGATTTATTCGACAACGACTTTGAAGGCAGGAGCTGGCTCGGCCTGGTATCGGGCTTCAGGGCGCACTAGGGACCAAAGTTGGTAAGCGACCAGAACCAATCAGAAAGCAATGGCAAACTACTGAATTATTATTGCCAAGAAATCATGACAGCCAAGAATGATGAATCTCGAAACACAAAGATCTGATGGTGTGGCCCCCAGGCCAGGCAGATCGACTATGCGAACTGGGGAAGAGAACGATGCCAGAGCAAGAACAAGAAATGGTGACGACGGCCAAAAACCTGACTGTGTTACTGCGGAAAGCCCTGACATCGGACTAAAGAAAAAATTAAGAATAGGCAAGTGGAATGTAAGAAGCCTACATCAGGGAAAACTTTGTATGATTAGTAAAGAAATAGAAAGAACCAAAACAGACATACTGGCCATTTCTGAACATAGATGGGCCAGACAAGGTCATTTTATAACTCAAAAAGGAGAGACCTTCATACACTCAGGGAATGAAAAGGGCGGTCAGAGCGGGGTAGGTTTCCTCCTGACAAAGAAAACATCTATAGCACTACTTTGATACAATCCGATTAGTGATCGACTTCTCATGATTAGACTCAAGAGAATAAAAAGGAACATCACAATTTTACAAGTTTATGCACCCACATCTGCAGCAGATGATGATGAAATTGAAGAATTTTACAACAGTTTGCAAGAGACTTTAGGGAAAGTGGAAACAAGGGATATCATGATGATCATGGGCGACTTTAATGCGAAAGTTGGCATTGAAAGAACAGAGGAAGACAGAAAGGTGCGAGGTCCATTCGGTATAGGACATAGAAACGAAAGAGGAGAAATAATAATCGAATTCTGCTTAGAAAACAACCTCTCCATTACAAATACACTATTTAGACAACATCCCAGGGGGCTCTATACATGGCCCTCACCAGATGGCAACAGCAGGAATCAAATATAATACATCTTGATACAACAAAAATGGAGGTCAGGCATATCATCTACAAAGACACTCCCAGGAGCAGATTGTGATTCAGATCATGAGCTACAAATTGCAGATTTTAAGTTAAAATTGAAAAAAGTGATGAAAGGTGCTCGACTTCTCCGTCTCGATGTAAGCGCCATACCACCTGCATATAACATAGAAGTACAAAACAAATTCGAAGCACTGATGGCTGTACAAGAGGATATGACACTGGATGAGCTAGCCACACATGCGAGATATATTCTCATCCCTTCAGCAGAAAACACGATTCCTAGAAAAGTGCATAAGAAGCAGATATACATCACGGAGGAAACATTGAGGCTCATGGAGGAAAGAAGAAAATTGAAGCAAACAGGGGTAGAACGGAACAGTGACAAATACAAAAACTGCACAAGAAACATCAGGAGAGAGATTAGGAAAGACAAGAAACATCAGGAGAGAGATTAGAAAAGACAAGAAACAGTACATAACGAATACCTGCAATAGAATAGAAGAGCTGCAATTTCAGGGAAAGGGTAAGGATATGTTCAAGGAAATCAGAACGCTAACAGAGGATTTTAGACCATCATTATATGTAATCAATGATAAAAATGAAATATTAACAGAAAGTAAGGATATATTGGAGAGATGGAAGGAGCACTGTAGAGAAATGTATGAAGATAGTACAAAGACCCCAGACATGACGATTGAAAGTGAAGAGAGAGAGCCAGAACCTATATTAGATGAAGTACGTGCAGCAATCAAAAGCCTGAAGAAAGGGAAATCACCAGGATGCGATGATATACCAACTGAACTAATCCAAGCAGGAGGAGAGGCTAGTGTCCTCGTTTATCATGCACTATGTGTGAAGATCTGTAACAGTGCAATCTGGCCCAAAGCATGGAAAAGATCTGTGCAATTTAAAACTGTGTACCAACTATCGTACTATTGCTTTAATAAGTCATGCCAGCAAAATCCTCTTGCGGATTATCATTAAGAGGATAGAAAGAAAGTTAGAACATGAAATACATGAAGTACAGGCGGGTTTTAGACAAAGCAGAGGTACGAGAGATCACATATTTAATGTGAGAAACATCCTCAAGAAATGCAGAGAATACAATGTAGATGGTCATGCCTGTTATGTAGATTATACCAAGGCCTTCGACTGCGGACATCATCAGAAATTGTGGAACATCATGAGAGACATGGGGTTCCCAGCGCATTTGATCCATCTAATTGAAACACTCTACCATGAACAACAAGCAGCTGTCAGAGTAGTGGGAGAAACATCATGATGGTTTGAGGTGAAAAGGGGAGTAAGACAGGGTTGCATCCTCTCTCCATACTTGTTAACATCTATGCAGAAAATATAATGAGAAATGTTCGGAGTGACCAAGAATATGAACAGTGCGATCTGTTCACAATTGGTGGAAATGCGATCCCAGAACTCAGGTACGCAGATGACACAGTTATTCTTTCAAACAGTGGCAAGGGACTAGAACAATTTTAATCCAGTCTGTCAAAAGACACAGTGAGGATCAGAACCTTTTTCTGAACACACAAAAAAAAAACACAGATAATGTCTACAGACAAAACAAGATGCCAACCAAAAATTACAATCAATGATGAGGACATTGAAAATGTCACAAATTTTGAATATCTTGGCTCCATAATTAACAACAATGGAGACTGCTCAAAAGAGGTCAGAAGGAGACTGGCCATAGCAATGCAGAGGTTAAATAAAATGAAGAACCTATGGCATAACACCAGCAAATTAATAAAAGTAAAACTTCTGAGAACGTGCATCTTTCCGGTAGCAACGTATGGATGTGAATCATGGACCATTACTCAAACATTAAAGAACAAAATTGAATCTTTCGAAGCAAAGTGTTACAGAAAAATTCTCAGAATATCGTGGACCAAGAAGAAGAAAAATATAGACATCCTACACGACCTGAACATCGAGGAAAAGTGGCTCATAAACAATATCATGTCCCGGAAACTGAAATATTTTGGCCACATTAAACGCCATAGTGGAATAGAGAGAGCAGTGATGGAGAGTATGGTACCTGGAAGGCGAGGCAGGGGCCGACCAAGACGACGGTGGACACAGGACATTGAAGACACCTTGAACATGACAATGGAGGAGGCAGGAGGGCTGGCTAGAGATCGAGAGTCTTTTCAGGCGGGCTGTGATGAGAGCGACGTTCTGCAAATGACATGCTACATGATGATGATGATCATGATGATGATATATATATATATATATATATATATATATATATATATATATATATATATATATATATATATATATATATATATATATATATATATATATATATATATAATCTATCTAAGCAATGGCAAACTACTGAATGAAACAATTGCCTAGAAAAATCACAAACATCCAATAAAAGCTGGGGTTGATTGCCACGTCCTGTAAAGGATAAGCAACTAACTTTTTAATCTATCTATCTTACCTTGGTACGCATTCATAAAGTAAAGCAAATAATTCAAAATAAACTCTCTATTACTCCGTCCACGAATCCTTGATTAAGGGAGTCTTGACTCCAGCGACTAAATCGGCCGAGTTACTGCAAATGTAATGAGCTCAATTCTTTGTTCATACTCACCCAAATTTCAAAATGGGAGAATTCAAGAAATCTCGTCCAGAATCAAACACCCACCATTATTTTGGGAAACAGATGGTGCGTGGTTTCTATAGACGCGCAATTCAGTTTCCTGCACAAGAAAGATTGCAACTTTAGTTGAAAAACATGTGACGTTATGTTAATAAGTGTCGTAATTTTTTATCTGAGAGGGTGCTGATGAATATTGGTCCCTTTAGAGTGTAAAGTGATATTGAAGGCTCTGTGAGAATAAGGATTTAGGAGAATGATGTAGTAGATTCACAAGCGCTGGGAAGGAGCAAGGACAGTCTCTTATTACGACAATATCTGTTTTCTCACAGACTACTCCTGTCTCTCTTCTGCACAAACAATTGTTTGTCAGTTCCAGTCGCTCAACGTACATGAATACAGCCTACACAGATGGAAATGTCTGGAGTTTTAGGCCAACCGACAACCAACACAATTAATGATTAATACTTTTATTATCATAAAGGACTCACACATAATTGTACATTTACAGTCAAAAATCAAAGGTTACAAAATACAAATATAACAAGGGAAGAGGGGTTTTTGAGGAGAAATATCCCATCCACCGTTTCCCGTTTATATTTACTAACAGACAAAACCCGGTCCCAAAGACAAGAAGGGGGGGGGGGGGGGGGGGATCAGAGATAGGCAATTTAACCCACTGGTAAATTTATTACTCTGAGGCAAGGGGTTACAGAAAAGGGGGGGGGGTGTAGAGGAAAAGCTAGGGTTCTCAATTGTCTCCCTTTAAATCAACAAATTTTACGGGAGGGGGAAGGAACACAGTTACCCGATCCCGCTAGGAGAGATCCCGTACAAGGAATATAATGCACCTTAGTACAAGGTCGAACTAATTAAAAGGGTAAAGAACAAATAAATCTCCTTTCATTAAAAAAACCACACTAGGGCTGGCCATCCCCACAAACACACACGCAGACTTACCGAAAGGTGAATTCTGGCACTTCATAGGAAATACATAAAAAAACAGCACTAAACCTTGGCTTAGGTAAAAGTATTTTCTTCCGTGTACAGCCCCAGATTTGGGGTTTGTTGAAGTTAACAAAGTGTCCCGAAATCGCTGGACGTTGAAGTTTAACGGTACTGTTTATTTATTAGATAAAGTTCCTAAAGAATGTCACAGGCACTTGGCTAGACGTGAGGTATGGTGTGGTTCCTAAAATTGGCACAGCTGGTGGAGATAACTTCCTTTTTCCGTAATGTCACAAGTTAAGAAAAACACTGAGGTAAGTTCTTCTTCGGGGGGGGGGGGGGGGGGGAAGGGGGGGGGGGGGGGGAAAGGGGGAATAAAATCCACTGAATATACGTGACAGACAGTGTTCAGGTAGATCGATGCTTTTTCTTCACAAATAGGGGCAGTGAATAAAATATGTTCTGCTTCCAGTTTCCTTTGAGGACTCTATATGAACTAGTATTTTTTAAAGTGTTTCTTGAATGGCTTTTTTTCTCAGTTACGTTCAGAGGAGCGGGGCCCATTACAGGTCGCCACCAGTTTAGCTTTAAAAAGTTCATATGTTACTGGAGTTATCGAATTGAGTTTGGCAGAGCTCTGTATATAATTAATAATTGCTGGGATGCAGGTTGAATGATCGTTCGTCTGCACAGAAAGAATACACTCCAATAGTCACGAAGGTAGATGAAATCCAGCAGGAATCCGACTATGCTAGTGCAACTAGGATTCTGTCAGAGCGAACGATAAAATGCAGTTTCTCGGAGTTCTCTATTTATACTTATCGAATGTAACTTGAATAGGGCGTGTTAGATTTTCGCACCTTTCTTGAACTTGAGCAAAATCCGGGGTACCTCGCCGATGTGTTAAACGCTGCGATTCCTTCGTTTTCCCCGGTCTACCGATTTCCTTCCGTCTCAGGCTTCTAGCATGAGAGTGCGAAAATCTTCCGAGAAGCTAACTCTGTGAGCTGAAAGTCCCCTGATTCTTTAGATCGTGTGCCGCTCCACGTTGAATTCTGAAGATCAGCCTGTTCTTTGATGGTACCGCTGTTCTGAGAGCTTAGGCAACTCCCACCAGGCGGGGTGACAGCCAGGTAAGAAAATGATCTGCTGTTTATTGCTCTAGAAACAGGAGTGAGTCTGTGGCCCGTCCTCTTTTGGGCCGGCGTTCAGGAAAAAATTGCTATAAATCGTTCTCAGAAATGGTTGTGGGTGGGATTTAACCTCCCATCAAAGGCCATACGATCTCAAACGTTCACATAAGATAGCAGGCTACATATTAATGATCCAGCGTGTAAGGTTCTCGTGGAAATGATGCATGCCGGTAAAAGTTACAACAGATGATCAGGGGTTCTAAAGTTATGAGAGGCCAATATTCTGTTATCATCCATCGAGTCAGGGAAATTCATTTGTCATACTTAGACGTACGTCACAGTCGTCCCCACTTTTGAGACATGGAAACTCGTTTTCATGTTTCATTCATGACAATGAAGCTGTCCTGATCGGTAGCTTTTGGATGATTGGCATCGTCGATTTTCTCTTCTTCCTCCGTGGTCCAGTTTCTACTCAAGAAGTCAGCTCCGACATTCTGTTTTCCTGGAATATATTCCACTTTGAAGGAATAAACACTCAATAGCAAGGCCCAACGCATTATCCTTGCGTTGAATTCCTTCTTGGCACCCAGGAAAGCTAGTGGAGCATGGTCTGTTTGCACCGTGAAAGAAGTACCATACAGAAACTCATGATGGCGTCTGATGCCATGAATCAGAGCGAGACATTCTCTTTCAACGACACTGTAGTTGCGTTCCGCTTTATTCAGTTTCCGACTGCCATAGGCAACGGGAAATAGCATGTTCAGGTCACTGTCATCGGCTTGCAGCAATGTTGACCCGATGCCCTGACCTGACGCATCAACTCTCAGTATGAAAGGTTTCTTAAGGTCAGGTAACCTTAGGATGGGGTATGCCGACAACTGTCCTTTCAAAGTGCTATACGCGTGTTCGCACTTTTGATCCCATATGACCTTATCAGGACAACCTTTCTTTGTGAGGTCAGTCAGAGGTGCCGTCAGTCCGTTGAAGTTCTGGATGTACTTCTGATAGTATGCACATAGCGATATGAAGGAACGTACGTCTTTCTTCGTTCGGGGTCTTTTTGCTGCCACAATTTTCTCCACGTTCTTCTTAATAGGCCAACTGCATCCGTGAGAAATAGTATGCCCCAGGAAGTCTAATTGTTCAAACCCGATGAGACATTTGCTCGGTCTGGCTGTGAGACCCGTTTCCTGTAGTCTCCTGAGGTGCATAGCAACCGTAGCAATATGTTCTTCATAGGTTTCCGATGCAATTAATATGTCATCCATGAAATTATGGATATGGGGACTTTGCAAAGGCTCTAGAAGCTTCCTCATCATCCTGGTGAACACTCCTGGTGCGTTATGCAAACCGAACGGCATCACATTAAATGTGTAATGTCCTTCGCTAGTGCTGAAAGCTAACAAAGGTTTAATTTCCTCTATGACTGGTATTTGATAATAACCTTTACTGAGGTCAATCTTGGAGAAGATCTTTGCTTTGCTGAGCTTGGTGAACAACTCAGAAACAGTTTGGAGAGGTTCGGGCTGGAATTCCGTTACAGCGTTTAGCAACCTGTAATCAATGCACAGCCGAACTTCCTTATTGGGCTTCTGCAACAGCACTACACTCGAGCTGTAAGGAGATGTAGACTCACTGATAATTCCTGCCTGACGCAGCTTGTCTATTTCTCCGCGAAGTGCATCCGCTTTAGCGTACGGGATGGGGTAAAATCTGGTTTGAACAGGAGTCTTGTTTGTTAATTTCATATCAAATTCAATGAGATTTGTTCGACCAGGTACATCCGTTAAGACTGCACTGTACTGTTTTAGTAGAGCCCTGGTTTCTGTTTGTTGTTCTGGTGAGAGATTGTCGCCGAACTTGACATCTTTAAAGGATTCTGTGGGTTGCAGTGGATACTCCATGCAACCATCATCATCTTCCACGTCTTCCGTTGCTATGGCGACAGCCAGGAGATGCTCGGAGGATGGCACCGGTCTTTCCAAATATTTCTTTAGCAGATTTATGTGGAAGACCTTCTCCTTTCCTTTGATGGAGATCTTGTAATTGGTACGTGAGATCTTTTTAAGGACGGTAAACGGCCCCTGCCATCCGATGCGAAGTTTATTGCTTCCGGTTGGGAGTAGCAACAAAACTTTCTCCCCTGGTTGGAGCTCTCTCTCTTTTGCAGCTTTGTTGTATCTTTTAGCGTGTTTAGCGCGGGCTTTCGTAAGGTTGGTTGTAGCTAGATCCCATCCTAGCTTTAGCCTTTCCTTGAGCTCAGATACATACTTGCTTGCAGAGACGACTGTCTCGTCAGCCTTTTGGTCTGTCAGGGACCTAGGTAAGGCTTCTAATGGCCCCTTTATAGGTCTGCCAAATAAAGTGTAGCAGGCGGGAATCCCGTAGACGCTTGGGGAACCTCTCGGTAGGCGAATAAGGCAGCCGATATATATAGGTCCCAGTCTTCCGGTTTCTCCTGACCCAGCTTACGTAACATGGTGGTGAGGCTGCCATTAAAACGTTCCACGAGCCCATTTCCGGCCGGATGGTAGGGACTTGTGTGGATATGTTTGGCCCTCAAGATCTTAAAGATCTCCTCCATTAACAGGCTACGGAATTGGGATCCATTGTTCGTCAAAACTTGTTCAGGGAATCCCAACCGTGTAAAGATTTGCACGAGGGCTTCTGCAACATGCTTGGAATCTATGCATGTTAGCGGTACAGCTTCGGCCCACATTGTGCAAGTGCCGACTAAAGTCAGGATGAACCTGTGCTTTCTTTTGGTTCTTTCCAGGGGTCCAATGATGTCGACAGCAACCCGTTCAAATGGAGTCCCTACTATTGGCATTTGCCCCATGGGTACTGGGGGTGTCAAGTGCTTGGGTGCTACCCGTTGGCACTGGGCGCAGGATTTCACATACCTGATAATGTCAGAGTTCATTCCTGGCCACCAATAGTGGGTTTTTATTCGCTGAATAGTGGCGTTTTGCCCCATATGTCCGCTAAAGGGAAGAGAGTGCCCCATCTCTAAGATCTGGCTTCGGTACTGCGTCGGTACTAGGAGCTGGTTATTCCCCGTGTCCGGGTTGCCCGTTCTACGATACAATACGCCATCCTTAGAAAAGATGTCTCCGTTGTGTCTGGGGTCCTTAGCCATGGGCAGTTTTTTAAAGCAGAGCTCCAGAGTAGGGTCCTTTTGTTGCGCCTCCTTCAGTTCGTTCGGCAACAAATTTGGCGCAGGCTCCCTCTCCTTCTTGGCTTGCCCTCTTGTGGTTACTGCTGCCACAATCGGCTCCTTTGGTCTCCCAATAAACACATATCTACATCCCAGGATAACTGGGTAGATAGGATCATCCATAATGGCCGCTTTTATAACTCCTCTGACAAAGTCAGAGTGTATTTCTACCAGTGCGATAGGCAGCGTCCTGGGCGCATCACTCTTAAACACTCCACTAAGTTTGACGGTTTCCTCTGTCTCCTGACCTGGTTTGACTAGGTGTCTAGCAACAATACAACTAAAACTTAATCCAGTGTCAAAGAGACAAGTGGTTGAGGTACCATTCAAAATTACAGTTCCTCGAGTTGAGGGTCGGTCCCCCTCAGGTTGAGAATCACTGACATTGACTCTACCTTTCGAGGCTGTATGCAAACATCCAACGTGGTTTGGACCGGTTTGTTTGCCCTGATCAGACGTTCCTGGTGTAGGGGTCTTTCCTTTTCCTTGACCTTGGTGGCCGCGCTGCCACGTAGGCTTGGTGGGTTGATCAGAATTGTTGTTGGGGGGGTATCGGGTTTTGTAGAATTTCGATTTTTCCTGGGGAGGTCTCTGGGTATTATTTTCTCGTTGGTTATAATTCTGAGAGGAATTAGAGGAATAGGATGACTGCTCTAGATTTTGTTTACGAGATGGCTCATCTGTGGGTTTACGTTTAGTGCTGGGAAGTTCGGCCATTGCATTGGTATAGCGTTCGGCCTTATTGAGTATGTCCTCAAGCCTGACTGCGCCCTGTTCAGCCAAAAATCTACGGGTTTCGTTTGACAGAGTTGCCTTGATCTGTTCCACAAGAACAAGTTCAAGTAGTCCCTCATATGTAAGAGGTAGGTCAGATAATTCAATGCACTTTGTCAAATAGCCCGTGAGACGTGAAGAGAATTGTGGGAATGTTTCCGTGCTCTCTTTTCGGCTGTTTCTGAACATTTGCAGAAATTTTCGGGCGGTCATTTCGAACCGCTCTAGCAAGGCCTTCTTAAGCATGTCGTAATCATGTTGGTTCGGTCCCAGCTTTGTGTATACGTCATAAGCATTCGCTTTTAGTGACGTTGAGAGTTTCAGTGCCCAGCGGGAACTCTCTAACCCATACAGATTTGCGAGCCTTTCGAATTTTTCTAGGTAGCTGTCAAATTTTTCGTTAGGGCTAGGAAAAGACTCTAAAGCAAAAGACATCGCAGTTAATTGGGCAGACTGAGTGCTGGAGAGATCCATTGTTTGAGACTGGGGCGAAGACGGCTCTCCATTATTTGAAGTAGAGCCACTCCGACTCTCTAAAGCCTTGAGCGCTAATTCATGTTGTCTTTCCCTCTCTCTTTCTCTCTCTCTCTGCGGGCTTCCATTTCTGCCTCAATTTTCTTCTGTTCCAATAGACGATCGTCCGCTTCCTTCTTCCTAGCTTCTGCCCTCTCTTCTCTCACTTTTTCTTCCTTCCTCTCAGCTTCTGCCCTTTGTTTCTCTTCCTTCCTCTCTGCTTCTGCTCTTTGTTGCTCCGCGTCATATATTTGCAGTTCCTGGGTGATAAACAGATTCGCGACTTCTGTGTCTAATCCTGAGTCTTTCGCTTCCTGTCTCAAAATGAATCTTATCCTAATTCTCTCAGCCATTGTCAAAGAACTGGATATTTCTAAGACTAGAGAATAGTAAGATGGAACAAGAAGGGGAAAAACTCAAAGCCGCTACGAGAAAAACAAAGTAAAAAAAAAAATTACTGAATGACCTCGTGTGTTATCTTATCGCCGCTATTATTGTCACTTAAGACTCGTAACGCAAGCAACTATGCCAATTAAATGGTAAGTTACACTAGAAAAGAATCTACTCTTACTAACAGTAGAGAAAATTTTATATTAAACAATTTAAAAGGAAAAAAAAAATTTTCCCAGAAAATGTTAATTCTCTAACAACAAACTCCGTCCCTGAAGACAATTTTTGAGATGAGACGTAGTTAACTTAATTTTAAAAAATCAGAACAATCCGTCTTTAGCTTAGCTCAACTCAAACGCTTCATAACCTTTAGTGATTGTAAAACAATCACGCAGTCCCAGCAATTATATAACCAAAAATTTTCAATTCCCTCTGCCAGAGAATACAAATGTGACAATCTTTTATTATCACTAACTGCCTGTTCCTGTGGAAAAACAAACCTGTCTTAATTATTGTGTGGTTGGCCCAAAATACTGAACGGCTTGGTCTAGGGGAAGTAATACTTTTAAAGATTATACCCTACTTCACAAAGACAATCACCCACACTCTATTTTAACTAAGTTCAGAATCTCGAACGAGCTAACCATATATTGTCGAATTTTTTTATCTGAGAGGGTGCTGATGAATATTGGTCCCTTTAGAGTGTAAAGTGATATTGACGGCTCTGTGAGAATAAGGATTTAGGAGAATGAGGTAGTAGATTCACAAGCGCTGGGAAGGAGCAAGGACAGTCTCTTATTACGACAATATCTGTTTTCTCACAGACTACTCCTATCTCTCTTCTGCACAAACAATTGTTTGTCAGTTCCAGTCGCTCAACGTACATGAATACAGCCTACACAGATGGAAATGTCTGGAGTTTTAGGCCAACCGACAACCAACACAATTAATGATTAATACTTTTATTATCATAAAGGACTCACACATAATTGTACATTTACAGTCAAAAATCAAAGGTTACAAAATACAAATATAACAAGGGAAGAGGGGTTTTTGAGGAGAAATATCCCATCCACCGTTTCCCGTTTATATTTACTAACAGACAAAACCCGGTCCCAAAGACAAGAAGGGGGGGGGGGTGATCAGAGATAGGCAATTTAACCCACTGGTAAATTTATTACTCTGAGGCAAGGGGTTACAGAAAAGGGGGGGGGGGGTGTAGAGGAAAAGCTAGGGTTCTCAATTGTCTCCCTTTAAATCAACAAATTTTACGGGAGGGGGAAGGAACACAGTTACCCGATCCCGCTAGGAGAGATCCCGTACAAGGAATATAATGCACCTTAGTACAAGGTCGAACTAATTAAAAGGGTAAAGAACAAATAAATCTCCTTTCATTAAAAAAACCACACTAGGGCTGGCCATCCCCACAAACACACACGCAGACTTACCGAAAGGTGAATTCTGGCACTTCATAGGAAATACATAAAAAAAAAACAGCACTAAACCTTGGCTTAGGTAAAAGTATTTTCTTCCGTGTACAGCCCCAGATTTGGGGTTTGTTGAAGTTAACAAAGTGTCCCGAAATCGCTGGACGTTGAAGTTTAACGGTACTGTTTATTTATTAGATAAAGTTCCTAAAGAATGTCACAGGCACTTGGCTAGACGTGAGGTATGGTGTGGTTCCTAAAATTGGCACAGCTGGTGGAGATAACTTCCTTTTTCCGTAATGTCACAAGTTAAGAAAAACACTGAGGTAAGTTCTTCTTCGGGGGGGAAGGGGGAATAAAATCCACTGAATATACGTGACAGACAGTGTTCAGGTAGATCGATGCTTTTTCTTCACAAATAGGGGCAGTGAATAAAATATGTTCTGCTTCCAGTTTCCTTTAAGGACTCTATATGAACTAGTATTTTTTAAAGTGTTTCTTGAATGGCTTTTTTTCTCAGTTACGTTCAGAGGAGCGGGGCCCATTACAGGTCGCCACCAGTTTAGCTTTAAAAAGTTCATATGTTACTGGATTTATCGAATTGAGTTTGGCAGAGCTCTGTATATAATTAATAATTGCTGGGATGCAGGTTGAATGATCGTTCGTCTGCACAGAAAGAATACACTCCAATAGTCACGAAGGTAGATGAAATACAGCAGGAATCCGACTATGCTAGTGCAACTAGGATTCTGTCAGAGCGAACGATAAAATGCAGTTTCTCGGAGTTCTCTATTTATACTTATCGAATGTAACTTAAATAGGGCGTGTTAGATTTTCACACCTTTCTTGAACTTGAGCAAAATCCGGGGTACCTCGCCGATGTGTTAAACGCTGCGATTCCTTCGTTTTCCCCGGTCTACCGATTTCCTTCCGTCTCAGGCTTCTAGCATGAGAGTGCGAAAATCTTCCGAGAAGCTAACTCTGTGAGCTGAAAGTCCCCTGATTCTTTAGATCGTGTGCCGCTCCACGTTGAATTCTGAAGATCAGCCTGTTCTTTGATGGTACCGCTGTTCTGAGAGGTTTGGCAACTCCCACCAGGCGGGGTGACAGCCAGGTAAGAAAATGATCTGCTGTTTATTGCTCTAGAAACAGGAGTGAGTCTGTGGCCCGTCCTCTTTTGGGCCGGCGTTCAGGAAAAGATTGCTATAAATCGTTCTCAGAAATGGTTGTGGGCGGGATTTAACCTCCCATCAAAGGCCATTCGATCTCAACCGTTCACATAAGATAGCAGGCTACATATTAATGATCCAGCGTGTAAGGTTCTCGTGGAAATGATGCATGCCGGTAAAAGTTACAACAGATGATCAGGGGTTCTAAAGTTATGAGAGGCCAATATTCTGTTATCATCCATCGAGTCAGGGAAATTCATTTGTCATACTTAGACGTACGTCACAATAAGGAATAAGGCAATTATATATATATATATATATATATATATATATATATATATATATATATATATATATATATATATATATATATATATATATATATATATATATATATATATATATATATATATATATATATATATATATATACCCTTCAAAAGAAGTTAAGGACCAGTAGGTGAAAATGACCCAAAAATAATAAAAACTATAAAAATTATATTTCATAAGCAATTAATCTGACATTGATTTTTCTCGAACAACAAACATTCAACACGTGCTGCGTGGGCCACCAGCATACCGTGTGGGTAGTGTTTAGCTCAGCATGCACGCTGAAAAAATGCTGCTGAGACACCAAAATGTGGGTGTTTTTAATGATGTCTGAGCATGAAAAAAATACATGCTATTCCAAAAATGCGTGATGCATGTGGGAGACTATAGTGTTGGTCTTGAGCTGTACTCACAAAATTGTCTTTATAAGCAACACAAGTGCTGCATAACCATTGCACAACAATATGCCTCAACGACGAAAGCTGAGTGTTGTGGATAAAGGAAGAGCCATTGAGTGGTTGCAAGAAGGTCTCACTGTCCGAAATGTCGCTCAGAGGCTTTTATGAAAATAGTGTTAATTGTCACTGATAAGCTTGTCATGTTATATTTTGAAGTGCTGTGTTTTTATTGGTCATTTTTATTTCACATTGCACCCTTAATAAAAATGGTCCTTCACTTTTTTTGAAGGGTATATATATATATATATATATATATATATATATATATATATATATATATATATATATATATATATATATATATATATATATATATATATATATATATATATATATATATATATATATATATATATATATATATATATATATATATATAAAGCCTCTCTTTGTCAAAGTTTTTTCTAACGTCCCCAAAGTCCATATTACAAGCAGAAATGCTCACGTTGAGTGATTCACTTTTTTTACTACTTAATCGCTTATGAAGAATGAGGCGAGACAACATGCGCGCGATCGAGACTCCAACAGCTTCACTTCAATATGCGTGCGATTTCAAATATTTTTTCGGGTCTTTTCCAACCACTGCTTTGAGATGACCGTTCAGTGTTTGACCCCGTACATGCCAGGTCCAACTGAGCGGTGGTGACGCCACTGAATGTACCGTACATTGATTATAAATATAATAATTATTACATTGATTGAGTCCATTACATAAGGACGAACAAATTTGATTTGTGCCAAGGGGCACCTTACATTTTAATTACACCACTGATTTTATACCTCCTTTTTTTAAAGCAGATTTTTTGGTGAAAGTACGTAGTGCCCCATCATCGGCTGCCATCTCCACAACAATTAGTGGATCTCCAACGTCTTCTGTCTCTTGTCTTGATGGTATGATGGTACTGGTACAGTGGTGAAATACAGTGAAAAACTAGGACACGTTAAAGGCAGCAGCAGATGGAGGGACATACAGTTATACACAGCAAAGATCACGCGGTTTTTAATGTTTGGGCATGCAACCTAATATAACCGACAGACAGAGCAGGGTTATCTATTAGGCTAAGTAGGCTGAAGCCTATGGACCCGGCTCTCATTGGGGCATGTGCATGCGTTAAAAAAATTAAAATGCATAGATTTTTCAATAAAATGTGTTATGTTTACCGGTACCTTAAAAGCCGATATGATAGTACGGCGCTCGCTCTTCCAAACCTCTACACCTTACGGTAGAAGAGGAACGACTAAATAAGTAGGTGTGTACCTTAATAATAATAATAAAAATTACTAATAAACATTAATAAAAAATTATTACTAATAAAAGAGGTAAGCAATGCTAACAAACTAACATACCTGTCTATTAATAATACTAGTGTATACCATTACCATGGTAACAAACTAACATACCAGTCTATTAATAATACTAGTGTATACCATCACCATGGTAACACACTAACATACCAGTCTATTAATAATACTAGTGTATACCATCACCATGGTAACAAACTAACATACAAGACTATTAATAATACTAGTGTATACCATCACCATGGTAACAAACTAACATACCAGTCTATTAGTAATACTAGGGTATTCCATCACCATGGTAACAAACTAACATACCAGTCTATTAATAATACTAGTGTATACCATCACATGGTAACAAACTAACATACAGGTCTATTAATAATACTAGTGTATACCATCACCATGGTAACAAACTAACATACCAGTCTATTAGTAATACTAGTGTATTCCATCACCATGTTAACAATCTAACATACCAGTCTATTAATAATACTAGTGTATACCATCACCATGAGAGGGGTTTGAAAGAAAAATCTAAAATTATTGTCTGTTAGATGAAGGGAGACCCAAACACTAAAATGCCTAGAGGCCATTCTTGGTTTAGTCAGGTCCTGCTGACGGACTTTGTGTCTAGGTTGAACTCCCTTCAATTATCCTCGCCAAAAAGAGATAAAAAAAAATAAAAAAACAGCAGTGAATAGAATCAGACTACAAGATACGTAGAGACAAAGAGACTGGGACACAGATACATAGAGACAGATACACAGATACGTAAAGACAAAGATACAAAAATGCAGGTATGTAGAGACAGAGACAGATACTAAATACAAAGACACAGATACTTAGAGACAGATAAACAGATACATAGCGACCAAAAACAGACAGATACGAAGAGACAAAGTGACAGAAACACAGATATGTAGAGACAAAGAGACTTATAAAAAAGTGCGTAGAGACAAAGAGGCATGTAGAGAAAAGAGGCAGATACAGGGAAACAATGGGAGCCGCGGTAGCATAGTTGTTAGTGCACTGGCTTCCTAGCTCAGTGGTCTGTGGTTCGATCCCCAGTTGAGGTGGGATCTTTTTCGGCCGCAAACGGCTCCTGGGTCGACCCCGCACCAATTGGGTACCAGAGCAACTCTGGGAAGGTTAAGGCGGCCGGCGTGATGCTGACCACATCACCCCTAGTGTGCCGATGGTCAAGAAAATATGGGTCTAACATCATATTCCCAATATGCCTCAGTGGGCATGTAACGGGATCCTTTACATTTCCCTTTACAGGGAGACAAAGTGACAGATACATTGATATGTAGAAACAAAGAGACAGACAGACAAATATGTAGAGACAAAGAAGCAGATACGAAGAGACAAAGTGACATACACATATATGAAGAGACAAATACATATATACAAAGTAACAAATACTCATATATGTAGAGACAAAGAGACAGACACACAGATATGTAGAGACAAAGAAACAGATAAACAGATACGTAGAGACAAACAGGCGGATATACATACACGTAGAGGCAGAGAGATAGACAGATATGTAGAGACAAACCCAGAAACCAATAGAGAAAAAGACAGGTACACAATATAATTATAGAAAAACAGGCAGATACACATATACAGATAGATACACAGATAGATACACATATATCATTAGACAAACAGAGAGATACACAGATATGTAGAGACAAATATACACACAGAAGCGTAAAGAGAAATAGGCAGATACACAGGTATGTAGAGACAAGTATACACACAGAAGCATAAATAGAAATACACAGATACACAGATATGTAAAGACACAGTTACAATTACACACAAAAAAGTAGTGACGAAGTGACAGATGTTCAGAAATGTCGAGACAAAGTGACAGATATACAGAAACGTGTAGACAAAGTGACAGATATGCAGAAACGTGTAGACGAAGTGACAGATATACAGCAACGTAAAGACCACGTGACAAATATGCAGAAACGTTGATGCAAAGTGACAGACATACAGAAACGTATTTACAAAGTGACTGAAATACAGAAACGTAGTGACGACGTGACAAATACACAGATAGATGCCTAGGGAAGTGACGATGATGATGATGATGAGGATGATGAGGATGTTGATGATGTACTTCCCAAAATCAATGCAAGCTTCTCTTGGCTTTTTGTGCTCTTATTGTGATTTCATTGTCTGTGCCTCCAACATGAATACATAATTTGTTACATGGTAGATAACTCATGTATTAATTCGCTGCTTTAATGTACGCGTTATTTCCCTTGCATGTCGCTGTCGCTTGAAGGTAAGACAAGACTAATGAAAAGTTCTCTCACGTGCAGTTTCCTTGATTTCAAAATGTAGTGGAAGCGTAGTGGAACCCGTCTGTGAGGCTAATGTTTTGTGGTCCGGCATTGACTCTTGAAATCATCCACACACTTCCAGGGATTCCCCCTGTGGTGAAACATGTTGAGAACCCAGCATTGCACACTTAGCTTGAAGGAGTCACTTGTGCCTGAGACATGATTCTTTGGCTTTGACTTGGTTGACTGCATGCAGGAGAATCATACTATGGTCCACATGATAGGCAGGGGAAGCTGAAAAGTGGCTCTGCGCAGGACGTGATAATTTCTTGAAGGAGCCCAGAACCAGAGTACAGTATTTTATCTCTATGTGTTTAGAAAGCCCCCTTGGATGGGGGAAATGCACAGTATGGCAAACGCTTCTTCCTCCTAGCTTGAGACTATATGTGATGATCCTTTAAATGTAAACCAAGCTGGAGAAACTGGAGCTCATGACTTCAACTCAATACGTTTAGGAATGGCAGAAAAGTCACAGGAAAAGCCTAGATCTACAGTGTAGATAATACCAAGGAGTCTTCAACTTGGTATTGGCTGCAAAAGAGCGAGAAGCTCAGCATCCCTAGTTAAACAACAACAACAAACAACCAAACGTTAAAGAAATGTTAAAGGTCAAGAGCACAACATTCCAAGCAAAAGCGGCGTTTTACAAGTTCAAAAATCTGTTATGTAACAATTATTTGTCCGCGGAATCAAGAGGAAGAGCTCTTCCGTGTTATATGCAGGGAGATTGAAAAGCACTCTCTCTTTCTAAAAATATATATCCACACTTGGACACACGTGACACAAATATAAACAACAAGGAGCAATAGTTTTAATTTTTTTTTATTCCAGAATCAGAAACATTTCTTCCCACTCACGTTTTTTTAGGAAGCTTTTCAACTGTCGAAAATAGAAAAAATTGCCATTGCGAATGTTATTATGCCACGTGGTAATCTTCATTTTCATGGCTTCTATCTTCCCAAGGACATCAAAGATGTCACCACCTTTACCTTGAAGTGACAAGTTGAGCTGTTATCTGAGTACATGAGGTCATTCACCCCCGTCATGTTTCATTCACCGCTTCTAGTTTCATTTACCCCCAACATAATGTCATTCACCCCCAACATAATGTCATTCGCCCCCAACATAATTTCGTTCACCCCCAACATAATATCATTCACTCCCAACATAATGTTAGGTGTGTGTATTCACCCCCCAACATAATGTCATTCACCCCCAACATAATGTCATTCACCCCCAACATAATGTCATTCACCCCCAACATAATGTCATTCACTCCCAACATAATGTCATTCATTCCCAACATAATGCCATTCACCCCCAACATAATGTCATTCACTCCCTACATAATGTCATTCACTCCCAACATAATGTCATTCACTCCCAACATAATGTCATTCACCCCAACATAATGTCATTCACCCCCCAACATAATGTCATTCACCCCCCGAAACATAATGTCATTTACCCACCCCACCCCCCAACATAATGTCAATCACCCCCCCCCCCCCAACATAATGTCATTCACCCCCAACATAATGTCATTCACCTCCAACATAATGTCATTCACCACCAACATAATGTCATTCACCCCCAACATAATGTCATTCACCCCCAACATAATGTCATTCACCCCCAACATAATGTCATTCACCCCCAACATAATGTCATTCACCCCCAACATAATGTCATTCACCCCCAACATAATGTCATTCACTCCCAACATAATGTCATTCACTCCCAACATAATGTCATTCACTCCCAACATAATGTCACTCACCCCAACATAATGTCATTCACCCCAACATAATGTCATTCACCCCCAACATAATGTCATTCACCCCCCAACATAATGTTATTCACCCCCAACATAATGTCATTCACCCCCAACATAATGTCATTCACCCCCAACCTAATGTCATTCACCGCCAACATAATGTCGTTCACTCTCCAACATAATGTCATTCCCCCCCCCCCCCCACATAATGTCATTCACCCCTACATAATGTCATTCACCCCCAACATAATGTCATTTATCACCAACATAATGTCATTCACCCCCAACATAATGTCATTCACCCCCAACATAATGTCATTCACCCCCAACATAATGTCATTCACCCCCAACATGAGGTCATTCACCCCCAACATAATGTCATTCACCCCCAACATAATGTCATTTACCCCCAACATAATGTCATTCAACCCCAACATAATATCATTCACCCTTGGTTTCATCCGTCGTTTTTTCACGATCTTTCTGTTATGAAGTTTGTGATTCGTTTCGTGTCCCATTTGTGTATTTTTATGATTTCTGTCTACATTTTTTGTCCTAGTTGTAGCGGAAGGTTTTATATGTGTGAGATGATAGTGCTAGAGTAGAAATAGTATTCTCTCCAGAATGTGTGAGGTCCCAGTGACAGAGAAGTACACTGGTATCACTCGATAGTCACGGCTGTGAAAGTATCTGGACTGAAAATATTCAGAGAACAGTCAGACCTTACTGCGCCACCTCCGCTATGTGACCACCTGTGATATAATAAAAATTCAACCAAACTCAGTATCAACTATATTGAATGAATAAAGCTGGTGAATACAATTTATATCCTCTTTATTTACATCTATCTAATTGTGGTGATTGTGTGTGACTGGTGATACAAAAGTTATATTTATACAAAACCAAATTGGCGAAATCAATTACAGTTTTTACAAGTTAAACTAAAATGTCATTTCTTTAGACTCTTCCAATTAGTTGGGTAATAGACTTCTTCACTGTCTTATTCACTTTATAACTTTCACTAGTTTATCACGCAAATTGTCATCACAAAAAACTCTGCTTGACAGTTATTCACTTCTTGGTTGCACGATTGTCACAAATATCACTCATCTGTTAGGTTAATCAGTGTTCATATGAGATGTACAGCTTCAGTAGGTCTTGCTTCTACCAATCCAGACACTGCCGGGGCGATTCAGCATTGATCATCGAGCAATTCTTGATCATTGACCTCTGACTTTTTGTTGACAAGTATTGAACTGCAGATAATTGTAGGATATGTGGCTATTTGTGGATAAAATTACCACATTCCTATTGTAGGTGAGATGAATTTGTTTTCAGATGTATGCGTGAAAGTCCATGATTATGGATCAGTGACAAGACAGGTGCCTACCGTCGAACATTTTATAAAATCAAATAATACAAAATAATATGTACACACATATATGGTATGAGGTTATAGTATCCCCTTGCCTGACACGTTAGCTCTGTAAAGTGCATTAACTTGATGACAGAATGAATAAGCCCTGATAATGATTGTTGGTAGTCCTGAAAAAATTGTTATTAGTCCTGAAAAGGATTGTGCTAGCCTTGATACGGACTCAGTCATGGTGGTTATATTTCGGGGTTCCAATCTTCAACAATCATATCAAGTAATCAATTAATATGCATGATACTTTCATAACATAAAGATTAAACAAATCCTGAAATAAAAGTTGTAATTACTGTATTATTTTACATAGTAACTTTACATACCCTCGCAGGATCTAATTAAGATCAGTAAAGACTGGCTTTAGTGGAGTAACAGAACTGCCTGGCTGCAAATAACAAGATATTGGCCTTGCACGTTTCTCTCTCTCCAGCCGTTGTTCCTTCTGTCTTGCCTCGCTGTACAAGTGGATTTGAAATCATTTACGTCCGCCCTTATATATGCAGCTACCGGACGTACAGGAAACAAGGCTCGCAAACTCCAGCAAACTTCCCAAAAAAAGTTGTAACTTCGGGGGTTTGTGCTAGAGCTGTCTCAAACCTTGGTCTCGTCCACTCCACCTTTCCCAGTTCAAGCATTTGGAGTTATATATTCCGTTCTCCATGAGTTGACCTTTATATCCATATGTTGTTTTCCCATATCTGTCGTGTTAACGATTTTATATTGAATTATAAATAGGCAAAACACAGGATTTGCCTCAATGAACGGACACTATTCTTGCGAAATTCTTCACAACTACTTACTCCCTTCTGATTTCTTGTACCTATACATAATTGAAGATATTTCCCGTCAAAAGGAGGGACCATTCTCATCCTTGTCTGTCATTCCGTTCTCCTTCCCGATGTCTAATTCTAACCATGATTTCGGACGATTTATTCTTCCTTATACACTCGCCGAAGTCATTCTATCTGACCGTGGGAAACCTCTTCTCTGATTGGCTGCCCTAGATACACACAGGAAAATACCCCTGCATTCGTTTGTTCAGGTCAGAACACTGGGGGCCCACTTTTCGGTCTTCAAACATTTAACTAGGCAATGCGTAACATGCGACAGAGCCTCCCTCTCTTTTAAGCTGTAGATTTCTACAGCTAACAACTGTAAGCTTTGCCGTAGTTAATGTTCTTCTTACTCTCGTTCTATCTCAGTTGGGTGTCGAGTAAGAAAATCTGCTCCTACATTTTGTTTTCATGGATATAGATTTATCCTTCGCTATCTCTCTTTTCCCAGTTCGGCTTTTCATCCAGGCCCTTACCGCTGGTGAAATGGGGTCGGTAGGTTTCCCTTGAAGTTTACCGCCCTCTTTTCGTTGATAGTTGGTTGCGGTTTTCCCTCGCAAATTCGTAGGTGTTTGATTTTGGCTACGTGATTTGTTCTTTTCTTCCAGTGCATGGGTTTCAGACTGCAAATTCAACCTGTGTGGGATGTTTCTTTTTTCCCCTCCAGTGCAAATCTCGGGGAGTACCCATGATGGCTGGTTTGCTTGTAGACTTTTGAAGACTCTTCCGCCGACTTTCTGAATCTACATGAGTGCACTCTGGACAGGAATTTACATACCAATTGATGTCTTCCGTAATACCTGGCCAGTAGTAGTACTGGGTGGCTATTCTTTGTTTTGTGGCACCATTACCCAGGTGTTCACTCAAAGTTATGTGCCCCAGCCTATAACCTTATTTCTATAGGTGGATGGTACAACAATTTGACCATGACTTTTCGTCCCTCTGCCAGCTTTCCTGTGCAAGAGTCCATGTTCCATATAGAAATTTCCTTTCCTTGGAGTGTTATGTGGTTTTGACAGTTTGCCAAAACAAGGCTTCAATGTGCTGTCAGCTACTTGAGCCCGTTTCATTTCAGTAGAATGAAATTTTAATTTGGTGTCCCTCTCTATGTTCCTGGAGTCAGACCTGGTCTGGATTTCTGCCATAACCATAGGTTTCACCGGGTTTCCCAAAAAAAACATATCTACGCCCCAACATCAGGGGGGTAAAATGGAACATCTAACACTGCTGCATTTATCTCCCCTTCCACATAGCAACAACTAACATCCATCTTTGCTATGGGAAAAGTGAGGGGTAATGCTCCTTTTAGTGGCCCCTGAATATCTACTGTTTCTGTGGTGATTTGTTCAGGGCGCACCAGAGATGCACACACGACTGCGTCATAGGACAAACCTGTGTCATACATTCCTGTGACTTGTTTGCCATTCACGATCACTATCTCTTGTATAGGTGGGTGATGGAAGCTATTCTGACTCACTGTCAGTTCCTTCCTATCCGAAGTCCTCACCTGTAGACATGCAGAATGATGAAGAGGTTTTTTCCTTCCACAATTATCAGTGTTGTGGTTGTTCATTTTGCAGAACTTACACCATTTTTTCTTCCCTTCGTGAGGGTTTATTGTTATATCCTGGAGGGTTCTTGTCTTTGTAGTTATATCTTTGGTTGTTCTTGGTTGTATTGTCCTTTTGTTCAAACTCGTTTTGGTTTTGTGGTGACTGGAAACTATCTCCCTGCTTCCTCTTATTTCCTTGAGTCAGGGGGTGAGCCAGTTTGTGACTTTCTGCATAGATGATTATTTCATCTAATCTCTCTCTTTTATGTTCTACCAGGAATGTCTTCGTCTCAGGAGACATGGACTCCAGGAGTTGTTCTATCAACATCATCTCCTTGATCCCTTCAAAATCCTGATTGAAGTTTCCTAACTGACACCACCTCAGCAAGTAACTTTCCAACCTTGCTGAGAACTGCTGATATGTTTCTCCTGTCTGGAGCATAGCAGTTCTAAATCGCCTTCTATAAGCTTCTGCGTTTTGTTCGTAACGCAACAACAATGCTTGTTTCAATGCTTCATAGTTTTCCTGATCTTCTTTTTGCATTTCAAGTAGACATTATAAGATACTCCTCTCAATCCCTGTGCCAACTTAAAATTCCACTTTCCTTTTTCTAGGCCATAAGTAGTGGCCATCGTTCATATCTGTCAAGGTAATCCTCTATGCCCTCTGCTTTCTCCACAAATGGGTCCAAGTTGAAGTTCATAGCTCCAATGGAGGTGCTTTGGCTGGCGCTGGTATCCGAATGAGATGACCTACTACCATTAGTGGTAGCCGCTGCCTGTATTTCAAGCTCTTTTAATCTCAGTTCATGGTCTCTATCAGCTTGTAGCTTCCTTTCCTCAGCTGTTAATCTTCTTTCTTCAGCCTCCAATTTCTTGGCTTGAGCCTCAACTTCCAACAGCAGCCTCTTTTCTTCAGCTTCCATTCTTTTAGCTTCTCTCTCAGCTTCTAGTCTTTTGGCTTCTCTCTCAGCTTCTGCTTGCAGCTTCCTTTCCTCTCTATCCATATGTTTGTCCCCTTCCATTGTGACATACTGGATGAGAGCATCACCTGTCAAGCCCATTCTCTTTTGCCATCTGCATGATCGCAGTTTTGAACTTCACTAAGTCAGCCATTATTATTAAGTTAAGTAGGGTATGAAAACTTACCTAAACTTACTTAAAATAATTATCAAATGGACAACACAATTAATCGTGCAACCTTGTGATAGTCAATATTTACTGAGTACTCTAAGGTACTGTTACTGAGAAAAAAAAATCTATTCTAGAATTTTCAAAAAAAATTTTTTTTTTTTTTTTTCTCTATTGGTGGCCCAAGATAGACTAAAGATAGATGTATAGATTGAGGATGGCTCAGGATATACGAGAATATCCCGCGATCGAGCCCCCACTGTGGCGAAAGGTTTTATATGTGTGAGATGATAGTGCTAGAGTAGAAATAGTATTCTCTCCAGAATGTGTGAGGTCCCAGTGACAGAGAAGTACACTGGTATCACTCGATAGTCACGGCTGTGAAAGTATCTGGACTGAAAATATTCAGAGAACAGTCAGACCTTACTGCGCCACCTCCGCTATGTGACCACCTGTGATATAATAAAAATTCAACCAAACTCAGTATCAACTATATTGAATGAATAAAGCTGGTGAATACAATTTATATCCTCTTTATTTACATCTATCTAATTGTGGTGATTGTGTGTGACTGGTGATACAAAAGTTATATTTATACAAAACCACATTGGCGAATTCCATTACAGTTTTTGCCAGTTAACCTACAATGTCATTTCTTTAGAATCTTCCAATTAGTTGGGTAATAGACTTCTTCACTGTCTTATTCACTTTATAACTTTCACTAGTTTATCACGCAAATTGTCATCACAAAACTCTGCTTGACAGTTATCACTTCTTGGTTGCACGATTGTCACAAATATCACTCATCTGTTAGGTTAATCAGTGTTCATATGAGATGTACAGCTTCAGTAGGTCTTGCTTCTACCAATCCAGACACTGCCGGGGCGATTCGCATTGATCATCGAGCAATTCTTGATCATTGACCTCTGACTTTTTGTTGACAAGTATGAACCTGCAGATAATTGTAGGATATGTGGCTATTTGTGGATAAAAATTACCACATTCCTATTGTAGGTGAGAGATGAATTTGTTTTCAGATGTATTGCGTGAAAATGCATGATTATGGATCAGTGACAAAAGACAGGTGTCTACTGTGGAACATTTTATAAAATCAAATAATACAAAATAATATGTACACACATATATGGTATGAGGTTATAGTAACCCAATGCGTGACACGTTAGCTCTGTAAAGTGCATTAACTTGATGACAGAATGAATAAGCCCTGATAATGATTGTTGGTAGTCCTGAAAAAAATTGTTATTAGTCCTGAAAAGGATTGTGCTAGCCTTGATACGGACTCAGTCATGGTGGTTATATTTCGGGTTCCAATCTTCAACAATCATATCAAGTAATCAATTAATAATGCATGATACTTTCATAACATAAAGATTAAACAAATCCTGAAATAAAAGTTGTAATTACTGTATTATTTTACATAGTAACTTTACATACCCTCGCAGGATCTAATTAAGATCATAAAAAGACTGGCTTTAGTGGAGTAACAGAACTGCCTGGCTGCAAATAACAAGATATGGGCCGTGGACACGTTTTCTCTCTCTCCAGCCGTTGTCCTTTCTGTCTTGCCTCGCTGTACAAGTGAATTTGAAATCATTTACGTCCGCCCTTATATATGCAGCTACCGGACGTACAGGAAACAAGGCTCGCAACTCCAGCAAACTTCCCAAAAAAGTTGTAACTTCGGGGAGTTTGTGCTAGAGGTGTTTCAACACCTTGGTCTCGTGGCATTTCACCTTTCCCAGTTCAAGCCTTTGGAGTTATATATTTCCGTTCATCCATGAGTTGACCCCCATATGTTGTTTTGCCTTATCCGTCGTGTTAACGATTTTATAATTGAATTATAAATAGGAAAAAACACAGGATTCCTCAATGAACGGACACTATTCGTGCGGGGGAAATTCTTCACACTACTTACTCCCTTCTGATTTCCTTGTACCTATACATAATTGAAGATATTCCCGTCAAAAGGAGACCATTCTCATCCTTGTCTGTCATTCCGTTCTCCTTCCCGATGTCTAATTCTAACCATGATTTCGGACGATTTATTCTTCCTTATACACTCGCCGAAGTCATTCTATCTGACCGTGGGAAACCCCTTCTCTGATTGGCTGCCCTAGATACACACAGGAAAATACCCCTGCATTCGTTTGTTCAGGTCAGAACACTGGTGTCCCACTTTTCGGTCTTCAAACATTTAACTAGGCAATGCGTAACATGCGACACTAGTTGCCTTCACAAGATATTCCCAGAAGTTAAGAACAAATGCTGCTTAAGGGCTGAGCAAATTTGTTAACTTATTATCTGATCCGTCGACTTTTGTGAAGGGGTTATGCAATGATTCTGGCCCGTCAATCCCCCAGTTGGAGTAATCCAACGAATGCCGTTATAAGTTATGGCTCTATATTTATATATATATGTACTTATCAAGAAAAACTGGCTCATACGTTTGCTTTCGTACATATAAACTGAATCAACTATTATTGTTTAGTTTAAAATAACATACAACAAATTTAATAGTCAATTAGTCTTTAACATGGGAAAATAAATATGGAAAATTGGGTGAAAATTGAAATTAAAGTTTCCTCACTGATGTTTAGAATGGGCTTTAGAATGTCTTTGATTTTTTCTGTAGCCTGTTACACAAAACTTAGCTCCAGAGGAGTCCTGCAGCTGTGGTTTCCGTCACTTCTTCTTGGTGATGAGTACACTTCTCTACTCAATTTGTCCACTGTAGGCGGTTGGTGGTGACACTCTTCTCTCACACTAGTGGCGTAGGAACTTGAGTACTTAAGTCTAATGTCTTGTAACCACGAACTGTGACAAATAAAAAGAAACAAATGACTTCTGCTGAGTACATTTGTTCTCCGCACTCTAAACAGGGCCCATTTTTCATGCGCTCCATCCACCAATGTTAACCTCTCAGAAGAGTTAAATTCCCGAGCACACAATTTAACTCGGGAAATATGATAAAAATTCACCAATATCCTTCTGGGTGTCAACTAGGAAATTGCGTCTGGAGTGCATGAATAATGATTTGCCTGAATTACACTTAAAAAGGTACATAATTCTCACAAGATAATATGTTACACTTTAGGCGCATATGATGTAATTATCACTCATTACTCATTACTCGTCGCTACTCCCGTCGAGGTCAGGGGTCACTCTGCTGTCGGGTTCCCCGCACGACTAGTCAGAAACAATCACCAGCTCTTGCAGTCGTGGTTCATGCATATACTATTTTCGTATGGTGAGGTTGCTAGCCTCAGATATAACCACTTAGCAAAAAACCTGTAGAATTTACATTAGAAAATAAATTGTTTACACTTACCCCAAAATTTTGGAAATACACACTTCTCCTGGCACAGATTTAGAATGGACACACAGCCCTTTAGTTAGATGCTGATCGAATCACTTAGGTCTGGAAATATGAGTTAATTCCTCTGACGGCTGGTGTTCTGCAAATTTCTGGCCTGGGTAAACTGATTGTATAATTCCTCCTATGACTTGGTCTGGGAAATATGAGTTAATTCCTCTGACGGCTGGTGTTCTATGAATCCTGCCTGGGAAAACTTTTGTTAAAATTCCTCTCTGACGCCCTTGTGATAAAATTCCCAAGTTTCCAGTCTACTTACTTACTTAGTCGTCCCCCTTCTACCGTGAGGTGTAGAGGTTTGGAAGAGAGAGCGCCAGACTATCCTATCGGCTGTCTTCCTCCTGGCCTGGTTCCATTCTAGTCCTCGGTCCTTCAAAGATTGTCTAATGTTGTCCTCCCAGCGGACTCTGAGTCGTCCTTGGGGTCTGGATCCTTGGCTCTTTGTTTCCCAACCTTGTCGTGGTATCCGATCTTCTCCCATTCTGCAGACATGGCCAAACCATCTTAATTGGGACTGTTCTACTTGTGTCTGCAAGGGGTAGGATTTAAGGCCTTGACGTATCGTCTGGTTGCGTACCATGTCTCTTCTTGTTACTTCAACCACCTTCCTCAGATAACTCATTTCTGAGGTTTGGATCTGGCTTTTATGGGTTGTAGTCATTGCCCATGACTCGCATCCATATGTCAAGACTGGGACATAGGTGGAGCGGTATACAGCCATCTTCGTTTTCTTACCAACCTCTCTCTTGCTGAGGAATCCTCGAATTATGGCCTGAAAAAGTCTCCCAGCTGCGGCTTTTCAAGTGGCCAACTCTTCTTTGATGCCTCCCTTTCGGTCTATAATAGCTCCGAGGTATTTAAAGTGGTCGACCTGCTCCAGGACCTGTTCTCCCAGCTTAATCTGATGTCTTCTTTCTTCTCGTGATATTACCATGGATTTTGTTTTAGAGCTGCTTATGACCATCCCTCTCTTCTCCAGCTCTTCCTTCCAGACTTGCAGGTTGGATTGGAGATGTGCCTCTGATTTAGTAATCAGGGCAACATCATTAGCAAATGCCAGCTCCGAAATATAGACCTGTCTCATCTTCCAGTACCCCACTGAATACTTTCTTGTTCTCTCCTTACATGCCTTGAGGACATCGTCCATAAGGAGTATGAAGAGGTAGGGTGATAGGATATCACCTTGTCTTACACCACTGGTGGTCCTGAACTCTTCTGACTTATGGTTTGCTGTCCTCACATAATTTCTGCAAGACTTGTAGAAGCTCTGTATAGCATGAATCAGAGGTGCTGGAATATTCTTCCTTGCCAAACAGTCCCAAAGTTTGCTCCAGAGGACCCTGTCAAACGCCTTTTCCAGATCTATGAAACAAAGATGGATCTCACTCTTATACTCAAGGGCCTTTTCACTCAGCTGTCTGAGTGTGAAGATTAGGTCTTGAGTACTTCGGTTTGTTCGGAATCCGCACTGGACCTCATCAAATTGTGGCTCAGCTATTCGTCGGAGTCTCTGCTCTAGGATTCTAGAGTAGATTTTACCAGGGACACTGAGAAGGGATATGCCTCTATGGTCGATTGTCACCCTTATGGAAAATTGGTGTTATGATGGCAATCTCCCAATCCTTTGGTATGGTCTTGTTGCACCATGCTTCCTGTAGGACCCTTAAGAGTAATAGATCGCCTGATGCTCCCATGTACTTAACCATTTCTGGTGTTATACCATCATGCCCTGCTGCTTTGCCCATCTTGATTTTCTCCAGTGCTGCCTTTAGTTCTTCCATCTTTATGTCATCTTCATCACCATTTGTTTCATCTTCTGTGCTAGTGGTTATCGTTTCTGATGCTTGACCTTGCTCACCATCAAGGAGTTCTGAGAAATATTCTTTCCATCGTTCCATTACTTCCTTCGGGGCAGTAAGCAATTTGCCCTGCTTGTCCTTTATAAATTTGAGAGGGCATTGTTTTTCCTTCCTCATGTTCTTTGGGGTCTTATAGAACAATTTCTGGTTTTCTTGTGCATCTTTTTCTAGCTTTTCTCCAAATTCTACCGAGGACTTCTGTTTTGCTGCTAGCACTTTGTTCTTTGCTTCTGTTCTGAGTGTCACATATTTTCTATATTTTTCCATTTGTCCTGTTGTGTTTTTAGCTCCTAAGTATTGTTTCCATGCCATTTACTTCTCTCTTATTTTCTCTTTGATCAGGTCGCTTTTCTGTGATAAAATTTCCAAGTTTCCAGTCTTGTATTAAAATTGCGGGTTTACTTGTAAATTCCAATGTTGCCCAATACTTGATCTGGTACTTATAGTTGTGGAATTATAAGTCCTATCCTCTTTCTCCTGGCTTGTAGGAGTTGTTTAGTTGACGCTGCGATGCAGTCTGTCTGTTCTGGGTCTGATTTATGCAGTATATCTAACACTCTTTAGTTGCAAATCCCAGCTGTGTTTCCGCCGAATGTTCCAATCAATTCATTATAGATTCTGGCGAATCAATCAACTCTATCTAGCACTGTTTGGGTGGGGAAGTTTATCATTACTTGTATTTAAAGTTTTAATTTTAATATCCAGCGTGACCTCTTACAACAGTGATGTCAAATAGTTACATAAGACTTCCGGAGCTCCTCTGTCTATCACAATATTGTGATCATGTGTTTTCTGGCGTAATGCCTTTCTCCCAGATATCTATCCCGACAGATTATTTAATTATCCCCTTTTTCTGCGTGCCTTCGCCAGACAGATGTCTGGTCAGACCGTGTAGTCTTCTTTCATGCAAGCTTGTGTCAAGACGATTAGCCGCTTCCCAATGGGGTCAAATGTTTGACGGACACCTTTCCACAGGTGGTCGGACGGATTCAAAGAGATAAGCGGGTGCCCGGACTGACGACTGGGTATTGTTATGATAATAGCCCAGTTCAGCTGGCGGAACGTAAATACGTATGAAGAGTGGTAAACCAGACAAAGACAGTCCTATAGCAAATATTTCCGTAGCAAATACTGTCATAGGCGGGTGGCGTGTTAGAGACTTTCCCCATGCTATGTCCAGCATAAAGCAAAAAAGTGAAAATAACGAATGAAAAGGCATGATTTATGCCAAATAAAAGCGATGAGTGAGAAAAATGAAGAAAAATAAAGGATACTGCCGGAGGGCTGAAGGTGTGAGAGATCACACAAAAGAACATGTTCAGACGTTTTGTCACAGTCCTGTCCACGTCTATTATCTTCTCACCTTTTGTTTCACTGCTATGTCCTGTCCACATGATAAGGGATAGGGACAAGGCGTTATGATTTATGGTTAGTCAATGGTTATGATTTATGGAAATGTATGATTACATGTGATTCAACCACTGCGGATTATAACGTATTCGTTGTTTTCTATGTTTCAGAGCCATACAATGAGACTAAACGTGTGGGTTGAGAGACTATTAAATATGAGGTGGACTCGATATCTTTTAATGCCCATTCAAGTCACTTTGCAATAAAAGCTCCTCTTGTCACCTCATGTTATAGTGTGTGGTGGAGAAAGTTGGTAGGGACTTATGGTCATTTTGGGGGTCACGAGGGGACTCGTCAAACACATCGTCTCGACTTTAGTTTAGGCAGCACTTTGTGCCGGTTAAAAATACAGTAGCAATATATTATTTCTATACTGCATACAGAGACACTCGTGTTATACATATTTACTGACGTGTATTGAGCCTAGCAAACATTTATTTATCGAATATAAAATGTAACTGCATATTTCTATAATAGCAACAAACGACAGAAACATTTTTTTCGGAATTTAAAATATATTTTAGTTTCCTTCTTTGCCACAAAAGTGTTGCAAACAAAATTGTATAAAGTAACTGTTTAATTTTTTTAAAGTTATGACTTGCTTTTCAGCACATATTATCCCCCTTGTGTTAAAAATTACGTCCCTTAGATAATACGCATAAATGTTTCTTAACGTTTAAGTATGTGGGAAATAACAATGCGATGGTAGTGGAACATTGATAAGAGTTCTCAATGTCAATGTTTGGTTGTGTAGCGAATACAGAAAAATAGTTAAAAGTCGGTGTCTTTACGTTGTATATTTTGGAATGACTTTTCCCCACCCCCTCCCACTTCCTTTCTTTTTCTCCAATGCTTATGGAATCAATACTTGCCGAGTTTGTGACTGCCATAATAAAAAAATCCTATATGTGTTGCACGAAAGTGCTAAATGTCTCTCAACTGGATTAAACTTAATATTAAACTCAAGCTTGCGCCGTGATCCCCCCCTTCCCCAACCCCTTTCCCACCCCAATATAAAAACAAAACAATAGGCAACCACAGATGAAGTTTGAAAGATGTGTGAAAGAAAGACATGAATAGATAAATCCCGGATTCTGGGAGGACGGAGATGCTCCGAATATGCGAAAAGAGGCTCTTATTCGGACACTGAGTCCTTTTTAGGGAGAATCCTTGTCAGGGAGCCGCGGTAGCATAGTGGTTAGTGCACTGGCTTCCTAGCTCAGTGGTCTATAGTTCGATCCCCAGATGAGGTGGGATTTTTTTAGGACGCAAACGGCTCCTGTGTCGACCCAGCCCCAAATGGGTACCAGAGCAACTTCTGGGAAGGTTAACGCCGCCGGTGTGATGCTTACCACATCACCCCTAGTGTATTCCCAATATGCATCAATAGGGCGTGTAACGTGGTCCTTTTTTTTACCTTGTCAGGGCTTCAGGCTAGCAGACGGATAATGTTAGTCCTTTTCAGTACTTAGTATCTATCGACGCTGAGCGAGCTAGTAGTCCTTTTCAGGGCTTATAATTTATAAACACATCGCTTCAGTTAACAGAGTTCTCTTATTTTTAAATGACAAATGCGCTCTGATATAACCAAATAGGTTGACAGGAACGCGCCTCGCCACAAGAAGGCAAAAACCAAACCAAACAAACAAACAACGCGGAGATGCTGACCGCAGCAAGTCGAGATGCGCCCTACGATTATGCGAAAAGAGCCTCTGACAACACCCTGTGGAAATAGCCATGTTAGAGATGCCCCTTAAACTAGGGTTCCCATAATGTTTTGTTTAAAAACCGGGACATTTCTAAATTTTTACCGAAAAAACCCGGGACATTTCGAAAAAAAACGGGACATGTTAAAAATTACGGTAAAGCACAATTAAATCTATTATATAATATATGTTGCACTTAGAATAAGATACTGGTATAAAATACACACATTAACTAATGTCACGTAGGTCTTTATATCATTAAATTGCCTACATCTTCTTCCTATTCTCTCACCCGAATCCTTTTATTTTATTATCTTTCCGTACTTGTTTTTCCTGTATTTTTCGCATCACTCGGTTGCGAAAAATATTTTCTCAGTATTCTCAAACTTTACCTTGCATTTTTTTCTCATACTGGGATAGTGATTCTATTACATAGATGTCAGTAGACGAAAGGTGTGATTATGTTTCATACCCAGACTAAAAGAGCAGACTTTTGGTCTACCATTTTTCACCTGACACTAGCGTAGGTGTCAAACCCGGCATCCTCACAGTGCAGGAACCAGACAGCTGTCTACAGTTTGCAGAAACGCATGAGGGTTTTCGTTAGAAAAACCTGGCGTAGCGTGAAAAATCGTTCCGCACCGCAGACAGGCTGTCTGGGATTTGAAGCTGACACGCGTACATCTCGGTCAGTAGGTGGCAGTTACGACACGCGTTAAGCTGACGTAAACGTTGGGAGTAGGGGAGATAATTTCGCTTGGCGAAAAAAGTTGGGGCCTTTTGTCTGATTTTAAGATATTGGCCCGAGTTTGAAACTTTATTTTCATTCTCACTCAGTAACTTCGCAGTAAAGACAGAACTGCCTTCGTTTGATTTCTAAATAATCTCTGTTAATAGAGATGGCCTTTAGTTTGGTCGAAGTGGTTTAAGTTCTTAGAAATTCTGTGTCGAGGTATATTAATATTATATATCTAGTATTGTGTGTAGTGTTTAAAGCGCTAAATCGCTCATTTCATTTTTAACTAGTTTCTTTTGAACAGAGTGATTATTTTAATAGTTTGTTATTTTCTTTAGTCGACGAGTTACAGTGGAGAGCAAGATAAATTATAAATGTCTAGCTAAACCCATTCGGCTATTAAAACAATTTAATGTAACTGCTAACTACTCAGTCGAGTATATTTGCTAAACAAACTTATAAATGCTAGACGCGACATCAGTGAGTAGTGACGGAATACGCACCATATTCCTAATTCCTGATGATCGATTTTATATAACTTATTTCACCGGAAGTTTAAATAATAAGTCAAGCTGTAGGCTTGCTGTTTTAAATGTAAGTTATATTGAGTACATAATGTGTAAATGATTTATATGTGTTCTTTCCATTTTATATAGTGAAACGGTGGTACCCAACTTGCCAGCGTTTAGTAAAGAGACATATTTGTGTGAAGCATAGACAGTTCCTATCTTTAACCACGTGGGTTTTTTGTTTTGTTTCAAGTAACACTGGATCTGACAGTGCATATGCCATCAGAGAGAGACAGTAATAGCAATCCCACTAACGGTTTCTAAAGACTAGAAATATATATTGGGCTTGTGAGCCAGTTCATATTGCTCCACAAATTTAAATGTACATGCTGCCTGGCGAGAGAATATTACAAGAATAACATTAACATTCCGACAGAGGTTTTGACTAGTATTGTGGTGACCGAATATAGTACCTTCCTGGAAGTAGACACCGATCTGACATTCCTTAAATCCTAGAATCCAAAGCTAATGACAGTGTGCTCTGCTAACTTTCGTGCCTGGACAAATTTTATGTGACTTAATCAGACATTCGGAAAAAAATTAGAACACCCAAGGAATCGGTTCCCTGAGACAGAGAGTTCAGTACGTCTTTTGGAACTGGGGGTTTCTTGGTCGCTGACTGCATTTTTCGGGTCTGTGCGAAGGTCCTAGAATTATTATGTTCCCAGAGGCAGCGAGCAAAGTTGTGAGTATATATGTGTGAGCAAGGCCATGGCTGAATGAATGAGAGTACACAGGTCTGAGTGTTATTTTACGGGTGTATTATTGTCACACATTTGCTGTCTTAACTGTTTTTTAAATCTGCAGAATTTGTTACAAATGCTAGAGTTTCTTTTTTTCTTAGGCTAAATCAGATTATCCAACTCTGTTCATACATTTACGAGAAAGAAAGAAACCTCTTAGACTCAACCCTATGTATCTATAACTCTTTGAGCCATCATCTGTTCTCTTAACGGGGCTGTGGGCTAAACCTAGAGTAAGATTCTAACGGGCTATCATCCTTGTAGCATTTTTCTTGAATTCTATGACTATTTGTATATGTTTTTCCTTTATGTATTTTTTGGTGTTGTGAGAAATTTTGATATGATAATTAAAATATCTCTCTTGAACAAAAAAATCAGTGCGTTGGTCAGCTCGATCCCAATTATCTGTATAATCATTGTTATAGATTTTCCAAGTCTGTGTGTTTAACTGTCGTCACGTGTATGTGCGTGCCCGTGAGTAGATAGAATTATATGGAATATATATGTGGTTTAGACTGTCGGACTCTGTGAAAGCCGTCGTAGAGGATAGGTGAGAGAGAGAAGAATTCTTTTCGCTTTCAGCGACAGCCTCTATACCACAGTCTATCATCTCATCTGTGTGGAAATTCTATTGTTTTTTACTAATTCTCACGGTGCCAATCACCTATTCAAACCTATTCAGAAGGGACCAAACCCAAGTCTTAATTCTCCTATCCAAAATCTACGACAAATGGTCGCTCGTTACCGGGAATTGAACCCAAAATCCTAAGACGACACGACAAATGTGGTCTCGCCCGACGGATTTTTGAACTTAGAATAGGAAGACGAGTACGACAAATGTGGACTCGTCTATCTGGATTTTGAACTTAAGATTCTTTATTCTGAAATAGAGTAAGAGTGTGAGGTCTTGTGAGTTGTTATATCTTTAAATAATGTATCCCCTAGACTAACGATCTGTTTACGGGCGTGCTGACCACACAAACTGATAAGTTTTTTTCCACAGCATTTTGAATAATATACATTTGAGATACAGGTTGATTTTGTCGGAATACATGTTAATTAATGATTTTGTAATACTTAACGCTGGTAAAGTTTTGTGAGTGTATAACATTCACAAGTGTTCTGAAGCAGGAAGGTGTTTGAACTAAAGTTAAGGAGTGTGTTTCGGACTATTTGTCCAGATTAATTGCCTCCCTCACCCTAACTGTCTTCAGGGGTAAACTTGATAGTGGATTAAATTAAGGGATTATTTTTCTCTTTAATTTTACAATAATTATTTTGTTTCCACTGTAGCAACTTATTTTTCAGAAGAAATCTTAGCTACCATTTAGTTGGCGTAGTCGTGTTTTGCATTAGGTGCTTTATTGCCGATTAATAGCAGCGATAGTTAGATTTTTATTTTTGGAGGAGGTATCCCAGGGTTAAATATATCATCTTTTGATTTTTTTGTATTTTATTTTCTCGTAAGTGGTAGGAACCAGGGTATCCTTTTTCCTATTTTCTTTCTCCACTAGTCTCAGTCACTGACATAATATGGACGAGAGGGCAAAGCGTAGACAACTCCTCAGGGACGAAGCGAGAGAGAAGGGACTGGAAGGTGAGGAAGCGAAAGCTTTTGTCAGGGACGAACTTGAGAGATATGATGCGGAGAGGAGAGGAAAGCAGAAGAAGCTAGGAGGAAAGAAGTGGAAGACCGGCTATTACAGCAGAAGAAGGTTGAGGAGGAAATGGAAATTCGCAGGATGCAGCATGAGGAAAGAGAGAAAGAGAAGGAGAGACAGCATGAGAAGGAGAGGGAGGAGAGAGAGGAAAGAGAGAAGGAGAGACAGCATGAGAAGGAGAGGGAGGAGAGAGAGGAAAGAGAGAAGGAGAGACAACATGAGTTGGCTCTTAAAGCTCTAGAACTTCAACGTCGTGGTGCTGCCTCTACCTCCAGCAATGGAGAGTCTTCTCCTCATTCTTCCTTAACTGATCCTTCTGGCAGTCAATCTCTTCACCTCACTGCTATGTCTTTTCCGCTAGAATCTTTCCCTTGTCCAAATGAGAAGATTGACACTTGGCTAGAAAAATTTGAGAGAATTGCAACTCTGTACGGTTTAGAGAGGTCGCGTTGGAACATGAAGCTTTCCCAGGCTTTGAAAAGTTCTGCGTATGATGTTTACGCCAAACTGGAAAGCAGCCAACAAGACAACTATAATCTGTTGAAGAAAGCGTTACTGGAGCGCTTTGAAATGAACGCTCGCAAATTTTTGCAACTGTTTCGCAACAGCAGAAAGGAGAATTCTGAATCTTTTCACCAGTTCTCTTCCCGTCTAAAGGGATATTTGACAAAGTGCCTTGAGCTCTCGCAGCTCCCCTCTACCTATGAAGGTCTTGAGGAATTTGTTTTAACAGAACAAATAAAGAACACTTTGTCTGCTGATACCCGGAGATTTCTCACTGAGCAGGGGGCAGAAAAACTTGAAGACATTTTGGAAAAGTCTGAGCGTTATCACAATGCGCTGGCTGAACTACCGGCCACAAAGCGGAAACCGACAGAGGAGCATTTTCGAAAACATAACCTAGAGCAATCTTCTCAGGCTTCTAACCAAAATAACCACAGAGAAACTGGACCTCAAAACCCCTCTCCTGAAAAATCCAAGTTCTACAAGAACAAGTACCCCAACCACCCCAAACAGTCTGATCAACCCGACCGCCCTACATGGCAGCGTAGCCAGAAAGGTCAAGGTGGCAAAGGGAGAACCCCTGAGCACGGGACATATGATCAGACCAAGCACACCGAGCCTAAACGCATCGGATGCTTATTAACAGTCTCGCAAGGCGGAATTATTGACAGTGATTCCCAACCTGTTGGGGATAGACCCTCAACGCGAGGTACTGTTACTTTGAACGGTTCTCAAACTTCTTGCTTATTTGACACGGGGCTTTCTTATGATTGCATTGTTGCCAGAAACCTGGTCAAACCCGGTCAAGAGACAGCAGAGACCGTCCAACTTTGTGGAGTTCGTAAGAGTGATGCACCTACAGCGCTTCCCATCGCATTGGTGGAGATCCACTCTGATTTCGTCAGAGGTGTGATCAAAGCAGCTGTTATGGATGATCCCATCTACCCAGTCATACTTGGCGGGAGATACGTGTGTATTGGGAAACCGGAAGAGCCGATTGTGGTAGCAGTAACTACAAGAGGGCAAACCAAGAAGGAACGGGAGCCTGCGCCTAATTTGTTACCCATGGAACTTAAAGAAGCGCAATACAAGGACCCTACTTTGGCACCCTGCTTTAGGAAACTGCCCATGGCTAAGGAACCCAAACAGCACGGGGACATTTTTTCTGAGGATGGCGTACTTTATCGGAGAACGGGCAAGCCTGACCAAGGTTACAACCAGCTCCTAGTACCGAAACAGTACAGAAGCCAAATCCTAGAAATGGGGCACTCTCTTCCCTTCAGCGGACATATGGGACAGAACGCCACAAACCAAAGGATAACCACTCATTATTGGTGGCCAGGAGTAAATACTGATATTATCAGATATGTCAAATCCTGTGCCCAGTGCCAACGTGTGCCACACAAGCAACGAGCACCCCCAGTCTCTTTGAGTGAAATGCCAATAGTTGGAACACCATTCGAACCGGTTATGATCGACATTTTAGGGCCTTTCGAAAGGACTAAAAGAAGGAACAGGTTCATCCTGACTTTAGTCGATACATGCACTTTATGGGCAGAAGCTATACCGCTAACATGCGCAGATGCCAAGCATGTCGCAGAAGCCCTCGTGCAGATTTTCACTCGGTTGGGATTCCCTCAGCAAGTGTTGACGGATAACGGATCCCCATACCGAAATCTGTTGATGGATGAGATCGTGAAGATCTTGAGGACCCAACACATCCACACTAAGCCATATACTCCGGCCGGAAATGGGCTCGTGAAACGTGCTAATGGAAACCTCAACATGATGCTAAGTAAACTGGCACAAGTGAAACCTGAAGATTGGGATCTTTGTATTCCTGGAGCTTTATTTGGCTACAGAGAATCTCCTCATACTTCCACAGGATTTCCGCCAGCTACACTCTTATTCGGCAGACCCATTAAGGGCCCGCTTGAAGCCTTACTTCAGTCTCTGACAGACGAGAAGGCGGATGAGACAGTGGTCTCATCAAGTAAATATGTGTCGGTTTTAAAGGAAAGGTTGAAACTAGGGTGGGACCTAGCAACGACTAACTTTAAGCGAGCACGCACAAAGCACGCTAACCGATACAGGAAAGTCGCGAAAGAAAGAGAACTGGAAGCAGGAGAGAAAGTTTTGGTGTTACTCCCTACCGGAAACAACCAACTGAAGATCGGATGGCAAGGGACGTTTACCGTCCTGAAAAAGATTTCTAAGGCTAACTACCAGATCTCTATTCAAGGAAAGGAGAAGATTTTCCATTTAAATCTGTTAAAGAGATACTTGGAAAGACCAGTGCCAACCTCCAACCATCTCCTGACGATCGCCAAAACTGACGAAGATGATGATAGTGGCAGGGATATTCCACCGCTATCACAGGAAATCTTTCAAAAATGTCAGAAGCGGCGACGCTCTTTCAAGCGCGCATGGGAAACATTCCAGAGGAAGAAAACTTTAGGGAGTAGACTTGAGTAGGAATTGGAGAGAAATGGAGGGGGAAGATAAGAGGGAAGAAGAAGACACCCCGAAGCTACGGTTATAGGAAATTTAATTCCATAACGTAGACATGGAGTGCTTCCATATCTTAAGGGGGGGACGTCCTGTCACGTAGGTCTTTATATCATTAAATTGCCTACATCTTCTTCCTATTCTCTCACCTGAATCCTTTTATTTTATTATCTTTCCTTACTTGTGTTTTTCCTGTATTTTTCGCATCACTTGTTTGCGAAAAATATTTTTCTCAGTATTCTCAAACTTTACCTTGCGGTTTTTTCTCATACTGGGATAGTGATTCTATTACATAGATGTCAGTAGACGAAAGGTGTGATTATGTTTCATACCCAGACTAAGAGCAGACTTTTGGTCTACCATTTTTCACCTGACACTAGCGTAGGTGTCAAACCCGGCATCCTCACAGTGCAGGAAACCAGACAGCTGTCTACAGTTTGCAGAAACGCATGAGGGTTTTCGTTAGAAAAACCTGGCGTAGCGTGAAAAATCGTTTCGCACCGCAGACAGGCTGTCTGGGATTTGAAGCTGACACGCGTACATCTCGGTCAGTAGGTGGCAGTTACGACACGCGTTAAGCTGACGTAAACGTTGGGAGTAGGGGAGATAATTTCGCTTGGCGAAAAAAGTTGGGGCCCTTTGTCTGATTTTAAGATATTGGCCCGAGTTTGAAACTTTATTTTCATTCTCACTCAGTAACTTCGCAGTAAAGACAGAACTAGCCTTCGTTCGATTTCTAAATAATCTCTGTTAATAGAGATGGCCTTTAGTTTGGTCGAAGTGGTTTAAGTTCTTAGAAATTCTGTGTCGAGGTATATTAATATTATATATCTAGTATTGTGTGTAGTGTTTAGCGCTAAATCGCTCATTTTTCATTTTTTTAGTTAAACTAGTTTTCTTTTGAACAGAGTGATTATTTTAATAGTTTGTTATTTTCTTTAGTCGACGAGTTACAGTGGAGAGCAAGATAAATTATAAATGTCTAGCTAAACCCATTCGGCTATTAAAACAATTTAATGTAACTGCTAACTACTCAGTCGAGTATATTTGCTTAACAAACTTATAAATGCTAGACGCGACATCAGTGAGTAGTGACGGAATACGCACCATATTCCTAATTCCTGATGATCGATTTTATATAACTTATTTCACCGGAAGTTTAAATAATAAGTCAAGCTGTAGGCTTGCTGTTTTAAATGTAAGTTATATTGAGTACATAATGTGTAAATGATTTATATGTGTTCTTTCCATTTTATATAGTGAAACGGTGGTACCCAACTTGCCAGCGTTTAGTAAAGAGACATATTTGTGTGAAGCATAGACAGTTCCTATCTTTAACCACGTGGGTTTTTTTTTGTTTCAAGTAACACTGGATCTGACAGTGCATATGCCATCAGAGAGAGACAGTAATAGCAATCCCACTAACGGTTTCTAAAGACTAGAAATATATATTGGGCTTGTGAGCCAGTTCATATTGCTCCACAAATTTAAATGTACATGCTGCCTGGCGAGAGAATATTACAAGAATAACATTAACATTCCGACAGAGGTTTTGACTAGTATTGTGGTGACCGAATATAGTACTTTCCTGGAAGTAGACACCGATCTGACATTCCTTAAATCCTAGAATCCAAAGCTAATGACAGTGTGCTCTGCTAACTTTCGTGCCTGGACAAATTTTATGTGACTTAATCAGACATTCGGAAAAAAATTAGAACACCCAAGGAATCGGTTCCCTGAGACAGAGAGTTCAGTACGTCTTTTGGAACTGGGGGTTTCTTGGTCGCTGACTGCATTTTTCGGGTCTGTGCGAAGGTCCTAGAATTATTATGTTCCCAGAGGCAGCGAGCAAAGTTGTGAGTATATATGTGTGAGCAAGGCCATGGCTGAATGAATGAGAGTACACAGGTCTGAGTGTTATTTTACCGGTGTATTATTGTCACCCATTTGCTGTCTTTACTGTTTTTTTTTAATCTGCAGAATTTGTTACAAATGCTAGAGTTTCTTTTTTTCTTAGGCTAAATCAGATTATCCAACTCTGTTCATACATTTACGAGAAAGAAAGAAACCTCTTAGACTCAACCTTATGTATCTATAACTCTTTGAGCCATCATCTGTTCTCTTAACGGGGCTGTGGGCTAAACCTAGAGTAAGATTCTAACGGGCTATCATCCTTGTAGCATTTTTCTTGAATTCTATGACTATTTGTATATGTTTTTCCTTTATGTATTTTTTGGTGTTGTGAGAAATTTTGATATGATAATTAAAATATCTCTCTTGAACAAAAAAATCAGTGCGTTGGTCAGCTCGATCCCAATTATCTGTATAATCATTGTTATAGATTTTCCAAGTCTGTGTGTTTAACTGTCGTCACGTGTATGTGCGTGCCCGTGAGTAGATAGAATTATATGGAATATATATGTGGTTTAGACTGTCGGACTCTGTAAAAGCCGTCGTAGAGGATAGGTGAGAGAGAGAAGAATTCTTTTCGCTTTCAGCGACAGCCTCTATACCACAGTCTATCATCTCATCTGTGTGGAAATTCTATTGTTTTTTACTAATTCTCACGGTGCCAATCACCTATTCAAACCTATTCAGAAGGGACCAAACCCAAAAGTCTTAATTCTCCTATCCAAAATCTACGACAACTAACACAACTTCCACTTTAAAAAAGAATTCTAAATTACAAACATACTTAATTAGAAAAATTGCACCTTTAAAAAATACACAATAGTCAAGTTTATATTTCGGATTCACTAGAATATTTATTAGATTTATGGGCACGTTCAAGAAGTTTTTTTTTTCTTCTAATATTTGGACATAGAACTCAGCACAAGAGAAATCCTAAAATGGGTCTTTGTAATGGTTAAAGCTTTCACTGTCTCAATTTTAAGTCTGTTTGTTTCGTCTGTCCAAAGCGCATTTATTAATGAAAAAACGCGTTCAACAGCTGCATTGGATCCTGGCAGTGCCAAACAAAAACTAACTAGGCATTTCAGGTTCTCAGCATTTATATCCTGCTTTGTAAAATGAGCGAACATCTCACACCATTTTTCACTAACACTTTGATCCTTCAGTTTCACGAAATCCACACATCAAATTTGCTTTCACAATAATTTTTCACACATGCAAACTCATCAAATAAGTCCTCTTCATTACCCAGCAAAATTTGGTGACACTGTCTTCATGAATATGTAGCTTTCTTGGATGTGTTTCCAAGTCACAGACTCCTTTCCTTTCAAATTGATCCAATCCATAGACTGAAGAGGCGTAAGAAATGGTATACACCACTCCTGATATATATTCAATGCAGGTGTCATAGAAATCTTACTGCATAGCTTTGAAACTTTTCAACTGTTATGTGTCCTTCTTTTTCTAATTCTTGCAACTGATAGAATCTCCCCCAGTCCCAGTAGTGGTAAGAAACTTTTCTGCCTTCCTGTAGTTATAGTATGCACCGCCGTGTGATAAGCGAAGGTTGCTTCCTGTGCTGCCAATGATAACTGTTTTTGCATTTCCTTTTCACTCTGGGTGTTCGCATTTAAGAAATACTTATACTGCTGTTGGAAGCCTTTACTTTCAACAGCCACCTTTATGTTTTTTTCGTTTTCACGTGGTTTTGACTACGTCTGACCGACCACCATGTGAAAATGCAAAATTTAGAGCTGCATAAAGTACATTTCCACATTATTTCATTACACCTTTAATGAAGGGAAATTCTCTTGTATTGTTTTTATCATTTATACTGCACTTAGTTTCGGCATTATGCGAATGAAAAACGATATAAAAAAAATACTGTATAATAAATGCTAATACGCATTAAATCATTTGGTAGATGCTCACTGAACACTGTCTATGTGTTTGGTCGACTTTCGAATTTTTGTTCGAGATTTCAAAGCGAGGGTCCACTGTAACCAGAAATTGATAAAGTAAACACTACTAAAACACGGAATAAAATCCGTTACCCAACGATTTTTTACACAAGAAGGACCCTTAAAAAGCGGGACATTTGGAATAAAATTCGGGACTCCGGGGAATTTTATCAAAAACGGGGACTGTCGGGAAAAACGGGGACTCGAACTTCAGGAACAATACCTTAAACGTCGCCTCCCACCCCCCCCCCCCTAAAACCCCGAAGGAAAAAACCAGAAGGGAACATGGTAATTCATTTCAACAAGGAGAACAAGGCGATAGAGAAAATTGCTGTTGGAGAAAAAGTTGCTTCTTCTTTTTACCAGCAGTAATCAACACAAACTGCACATCGATGGAAGGGCCCCCATTACATATACTGTTCTAGGAAAACTGTCTATAACCAACTGCAAAAATAGTCAACGAAAGGGAAGGAGGAAGGTCTACCACATTAACCTAACTTAAGAGTAAACCATATTATGATAGAGCTGGCATCTCTGAAAGTGCCCACCTTATGACGCTGGTCGGGAGAGACGCGCTGGTGTAATGGTTACAACGTTGGCTGGCGACCAGGTTTTCAAGGTTCAAGCCCAGGCGTCAGCATTTGAAGAAGTGTCAACGACCTAGATTTTGACAGAATAACCTGAACGGCTCCTGAGATAAACCCTCTGTGGATGGGAAGGAGCGAACCCTGACCAGGTTTGACGGAAAGTCCACAGGCTCCCTAGCCTCACAATGACATGCCATTGGGCCAAAGGGCTGAAAGCCCAAGTGCCGCTGGTTGCATTGTGGCCAAAAACAAAAAAGATAGTATTAAGGGATGGAACGTTGTCTCGGAGCGCATTATGGTTGTAATACTAAAATAAGGAGAAACCATAGTCAACCGTGTCTTTGTGTATGGTCTAAAGGAAGATGAGAGAGCAGAGGTCAAGGAAGAATTCTACGAGCTGTTTCAAAGGACAGTGAACGACTGCGTAGATGAAA
>JAMPIV010023110.1:0-2500 GCA_024509875.1 Oreohelix idahoensis
ATCGCGGGGCAGTAGATCACTGTTAAGACACAGAAAATCTTAATATAAGCAGCGTAAAGGAAAAATGAGCAGAAAATAACAACCAAAAAAACTATCCATCGGTCCGAAGAATCCTAGTAATCGTGTCCATGCGCGAATATCGCACGGGGCATGCAGAATCAGAAGTGGAATTAGACAAGAGTGAACAAAGTCGGCTAGATTAACTACATAAAATCAGCGATACTCTAAATTCACGCCGGAACACGGTTCAAAATCCGACTCATAACAGTATATAGCAGCACTGCGATCGCAATCGCCCAACAACATCCACAGACTAACCATCGCCATAATTCTGGGAAATCGCCAAAGCACATATCGCCGCCATGATGCAAAGCACAATTAACAACTGCATTGCGATTCCGACGCCAAAACAACCATGTTTTGAGTAAAGTGTACAATAATTAAGTAGCCTGATCACCTACACAAAACACGCCAAAAACGCACAATTAAAACACGAATACACCAAAAAAAAAAAAAAAAAAAAAAAAAAAAAAATAAAAATAAAAAAAAAAAAAAAAAAAAAAAAAAAAAAAAAACACCATTCCACCCAATCACTACACCTAAAACCCCACCCAAACATCAACTTAACACAACAACCCCCAACCAAATTGTCCTACCCGAAATCTAAATCAAAAACCCCTCTTTCACCACCCAACCCCAAACAACACAGCATCTTATCCACCACACACCAACTCACAAATAACCCCCACCCAATTAACCGACACATATACAATAAATAACCAACCTTCCAATCCAATTCACATACCCACACAAACCCCCCCCCCCCACTAAACCCACAATAACCCAACAACTTCCCCCCCTAACAACCAAGATCACTCAAAACCCTCTCACCCCATTCACCTACACCCAGATCATTTACCATAACAAACCAATCCCACCAAAACCAAAAAAAACTATACATCCCCCATCACAAAAATAACAAAATCACCCATGCCCAATAACTCCCAAATACCAAATCCCCCAAAACACTTACCCCAAGTCCACCATACACATTCAACCAAAAAAACACCCATCCAATCATAACTATATAAAACATAAGACAGCCAACACCCTCAAAATACGCATCCCAATACCCTACCCCCTACCTTACCAACTCTCACAACAATCCTACGAACATTTAAAAAAACCCCCCCGTTTCCCCCGCAGTTCTACTATTAACATCCATACCCCAATTGCCCTAAAACACATAAACCCCTATCCAACCCTCTATATGGGTCAAATTTGATCCTGTCTTTCCCCCTCACATACTTACAAAATATACCCCTTATTTACAACACACAATCAACCTACATCCCAGCGAACCCACATCCTCCACCCAACCCCTAAACACCACCCCACCCCACATAACATCCAACATAATACCACCCTAATACCCTTCCCATTAAACTCCTACACCCCCTAAATATCCCTCTCTACCTATATATAAACTACTCAAACATAGAACCAACCATTCATTATAACATACACACCATGAACCCAAACAACACCAACAAACTGTCTAAACACCACAAACCCAATTCCAAACCACCTCCTCCAGACACCACAACAAAATTGCCATACAATTACCCCTCACAATCAACCCATACCCAAACCAATCCCCCCCCCTAGAAATCCCCTTAACCCCTACCATCCCCCCCCCACCCAACCCAACCCATAATCTCAATACCCCCAAATATCCCCCATCCCCCAAATTCCCCTCATTATCCCCCACACCACACAACCCCAAGTACCCATTATCCCACCCATAAATCCCACTAATCGTCCAATCCTCACCCCAACCCCATTTTCTCCCACCACACCACAATACCCCATAAATCATGACCATACCCAACCACCTACATTCACATAACATCCACCCCACCCAAACAAACTACCCCACTCCACTAAAACCCCAAAACAACTTCCGCAAAACCCACCTCCCCCCCCCTCTCAACCAATCCCCCCACCTCTACCCAACCCCCACTCAGTATCCCAACACCCCATTTCTCAACACCACCCCCCAAACAAACCCTCCAGGCCATAGCCATCATACCACACCAACACGATCAAAGCCGCACACGTCCAGACCAACTCTACCCATCCATCATGTTCCCCCAAATAAATTGATATTAACCAACCTACACCATGCGCCCCCCCCATCCGCAATTAACGCCCACCCAGCCAAATTGCCCACACCCTCCCCTCCAACCACACCCCAACTTACACATATCAAATCCCCAAACCCAAAACAATACACATCCCCCCAACCAACAACCCACTTAAGCACATCATAAAAAACACAACTCCACCCATCCACCACCCCAACAAATACATACCCCATCCCTACATCCCCCACACCCCACTCAACCCACTACGGCCCCACCATTCCCAACCTCCACTTACAACTCGACATACACATCCTACCAACTCAAACATCAAAACATACCCCACCCAAATCAAA